>APFE030259673.1:80039-90865 GCA_000404065.3 Pinus taeda
TTAGATCAGCATCATCCAACTCTGCACACACACACACCCTTAGATTGGGAAACTGGTCCCATTATCCCCAGTCAGACCAGCTATACCAAACAGATAAGGAGCTGCCAACCAAGGTCCGGACCGGGTGGGTATCCCCCTTGTTGTCGACCCTATTTTCGGGGCTTCAATACCTTCGTAAGGGACTTTTGAAACCATTGTATTTTTTTCACTACAGTGCTGTCACTTTCAGCTCGTTTTCTTGTAGCCATTTTGGCATAACTTTTGACTGATGACTATTTTTTAATAATGATAAGCAGTCCTATTTTATATCAACTCTGAGTTCTCTAAAGGAGCCATAGCTCTCAGGGTTGGGCCCAACCTGAGAGCCTAGGGCCTCCTTTATGTACTGTTATCTTTCCTTTATGCATCGTTGTTTTTCCTTTTATGCATTCGCAACGTATTTCTATTAGGCAGATTAAGTTGTGTTGATTAACTAGGTCACTGTTTATGGTTAGAATTGCTTCAGATGTTTAGAATAGGTTGGTAGGATAATAACAGGGAAAAAGTTCCAGAAAAAGGGCCAACAAACACTTTTGGTTTCACCTCTTCCTCATTGGATCAGGGGCTGGAATTGAAGCAATCGTGCTGTTCCAAACAAAAACACTAGTTTTGCTTTGCCATGCAATCATTAGTGTACTGTTTTCATTTGCAGAAGTTGGTTGCCTGTTAAGATCTCTGAAATGTTTCATTGTATAGTTGATATATCTGGTTCTCTTTCAAATAAAGTTGTTGTTCATTCACTTTATTATTAGCTAGATTAGATTAACTAGGAATTTGATCACTTGCAAGACTTTATTGATTCAGTTGAAAGTGCACGGTGCAGAGCATCTCTACCACTTTTTCATCCACCCAAGCTCCATCAAAGCCATCTGTTCCATCTCCTAACTAGGTTCCTCATCTCACATTTGTCCTCTTGCCCACGTAACCCTACCTTTTTGTGCAACCAATGTTTCAGCCTTCTTTGAGCCAATTCAACCATCTACACCTTCTCCCCACTCCATCCACCAGTCCCTGGGCCACTTCAGGCCCCTATCCTACCTCCACATCCATTCCTTCATCTTCCCTCACTCATCCATCCTCCAAAATCCCATTTCTGAACATCCTGTAGAAATTCCTGAACATCTTATAGAAACCCTGCAGACTTCCTGTAGAAGCTCACAAATGAGATTTCTTGGTAGCCAAACTTTGTGAAACTCTCTGGAATGGTGTTAGGGACTCCTCAGACCCTCTCTGAACCTTCCCGACCTCTTCCAAGCATTTCTCCTCATTGATCCACCCCTGCACAATCAAGAACAGTGAAAGCATATGCATGATGAAACTGACGACTTAATCAAAAATACAAAAAGATGTTTTCTTCAGATAGAGGTAGTCTAGGCACATGTATTTTACCTTCGTAGAAGTAATGGCATCTCTTTCAGTAGGTTTCATTCTCTTCTTTGCGTCAGTAGGACTAGCTGGTAGAATTAGGGTTTGCGCTTTCCTTCAGTTTTTCAATCTCTTTTCACAAATAGATTAGCTTCCTTCAAAACTAGCTTCCATCCATCAGTTAGCAAGCTTCTTCTCAAAGCTCATAGAAGTTGGCTTGAGCCCCTAGCAGACTTGTGCGAGGTGACCAAGTGACAGTTGCGGAAAGAGCTAGTACTTGTGCATACAACACCGTGGCATCCCAAGGTAGTGTAACAAGCAGTTATAAACTAGTTTGAGCATATAGGTGTTACATGTAGTCAAATAATCAATCCTTAGGAATTGCACAATCAATTGGAGGAAAATTCCTAAAAAATAGGGGTTAATTCTTCAAGAATTATGCAAGGAAATAAGAGCTCATGTGGAGGTATAAATTGACTAATTCTAGGTCAGAGCTTCTCATTGAGTAGAGAGAAAGGTTATTCACTTGTACACTGAGCTCAAAGCAAGCAAGCAATTGTATTGCATTCTCTATTCATCTGATTAATGCAAAGAGGCTTGAGGGTTTTCCCCAGTTGGTTTCCGCTAGAAAAATATTGTTCATGTGTTCTTTTTATTATTCGATGTTTGTGACTGTTGTTCTGAATTGTGAATCAAATTCCATAAATCATTAGAGTAGAATTGTGTTTCTTGATTTTAGATTAATTTTCTTGATAAATTGCAATTCTATCACCATATTTCTACATCATCCTACTAATGATATTCTAACACATAGAACTGCTATCTAATGATACTCTGACATGTGGCCAATGTTGAAGTGTCCTCTACCACAAGGCACTAATGACATATGCCATGTGTCACTAACCTTTACAAGGATGGAAAGCCAAAATCTCCAAACCTAGTTGGCATGTTTTCTTCACTTGATACTACCAAATCACCTACTCTAATAGTTATCCTCCACCTGTAATGCCACATCATTACTTTTCTTAGATCTAGAGTCCCAAGCATCAAGATGCTGAGTATTTCCATGAGATTTCTCATTGATAAACTGCCAACAAGCCCAATTTTCTAGGGTCCTAATGGGTGTAACCCTATAGTGGAACTTTGACTGTTGATACCATCAACTACCATAGAAAAGTTTGTTCATTAATTGATTGTTGGATCATAAAATGTTGGATTTTTAGGCTACTCCATGTGGTACAAAATTTGGTGTTTTCACCAAATTATGGGGTTTTCCTAAATTTCTCCATTTCATTCCTTAGCTAAGGATTTCCCCCTTTTCCTCTACTTCTCTACTTGATTACCTTACCCCGTTTTCCCTAATTATTTGCTTACTTTCATATGATATGATTACTATCAGGGGGTTATTGCAATTTCCAATAAATCCGCTAAATGCTTCTAAGGAACCTTGTTAAACATTAAAAGCTTGTTAGAAATTTGAAATAAGATCCCACACTTAATAACAATTAACGCTTAGCCTAGGGCAACTTTTATGAAACAAGCTTCTTATTTAATTTAGAGCTAACTAAAGATATTCAAAATTTCTTACTCGCCTCCGTTAGGAATTGATGGCCTATAATAAACTTCAATTTCATATCTGAGATGTTTACTAAGGTAACTTATCAAACATTAAAGGTTTGGAAGATATTTTCAATAAGGTCTCACAGTTCATTACAATAAGCCCTTAACTTGGGGTTCTTTGTCTGAAACAAGCTTCTTTTTTAATTTACAACAAACTCTCAATATCCTAATACAAAGATATTCAAAATTTCATTTTTTTTGCCATTTCCAAGCTTATGATTGGTGCTTCATATTGAATTACATTATCTTTTGTATCAAACTCCAATTATAGGGATAATGGAATCTTCTGATTTTATGAGATATATGCAGCATACCTACTCTAGACCCCTCCTTTAAAGAAGCTCCATGAAAACACATCATCAAAATTGAATCCTCTACAGTAACTACCTTAGGGGGTAATTTATGAATTAAAATATTATCTTCAACACTACTATCTAAAACTAATATATAACAACAAGAATCATAATCTACAATGTACAAAGGTGAATTACTAGGAGATTTACTCTCACTAATAACTAGAGAGAACTTCATTTCCCTTTACAGTCTCCTTAGCTCCCCAACAAAAACAGGCATTGTAACACAATACATGTCCAAGTGGAGTGTGCCTTCCAACTTCATACCCAGTGATCTGGATAGTAGCATGTTAAATATTGCAAGGACATCAACCAATACTATATCCATCACCAAACATCTTACATCGATCTATGATAAAGAAACTACCAAATATTTAATTAGCCCAATGCACTTGACTCTCGTGGAATCAAAGAAGTACAAATCATGATAAGATATTAGTAATCTATAGACCCAACTCCTCCATTACAACCTTTGGCATTAGGTTGTATGAAGCTCTAAAACCAAACATACAAGTGTATAACATGGCATCATGAATATTAAAAGTTACATAGAATGGAGACACAAAATTACTCCTCTCCTCCACATGTAGCCCAAACATCACAGGGATTATCATAATATAGATTCAAGGTATCCAAATGTTCATTTATACAATATAAGAAAAATCATGATTACAAACAAATATAAGACCAAGAAAATACAATTCCAAGAACCCTATGTATCCCTCTTGAGACTATAACAATAAAGGAATTGTTAACCAAGGTACGTCCACCTTAGTTGTTAATTTTAACCTAAACAAATTATTCAAAATATGCTTGATATAGGTGGGGATAACTAAGATAAAGAAAAAATTAAAAATTCATGCACTTAAATATTCTTACAATAATCCTAAATGAGCTAGAGAGGTGGTAATTGCAACAACTATTAGCCTCGCTCCACATCTTATTACTAACAACAAATAATATGTTGTTTAAAAAATAATGTCATTTTCACAACCAAAGCATCATGCAATATGCACCACTTGAAAAAAAATGTTATTTTTAATGTAATGCTTTGTTCTCTTACTATATAATACTTCAACATATTAATACCACTTTAAAAATCTATCCATGAAAGTTCATTTATGCTCAAAACATAAATAATATAATTCATAGTAAAACTAATAAAGTGTATCTTGATTAAACTCTGTATTTTTTTACTAACAAAAAGATCACTAAAACGCTAATAAATTTAATAAATTAATAGATATTATATTAAATTTCATTATATTATTATTGTTATTAATAATAAATATATGACTTAAACAACAAAATAATAATAAAAATTGACATCTAAAAATTTAATTAGGGAATCAAAATATATAAAAATGCACTAACTTAAGAAGTCAATTTTGAAAACTGAAATATCCACACCATTTTCTAAAGCGAAATCCTCCCAACCATAATTAGTCAATTTTGAGAACTGAAATATCCACACCATTTTCTAAAGCGAACTCCTCCCGACCATAATTTTTAACACCGTCGTCCTTATTGAATGTCCACCAAGCATATCTTGCCCCCTTGTGTTTTGGCAATGTGAAAGTTTGTATAACAACTAAGAGTATATCGTGCTCATTTATTTCCCAACAGTTGATTTTATTATGTACACCATTATGTGGTGGGAGCTTAGGGAGTTTAAACGGATCTACTTGGTGAGTGTGCTCACTTTTCCGGGTCTGGATTAGCGTCCATCCTTTTGCTAATTCATCCATAGCGCAAATATCCCCAATGGGATACTCATCAAAATACATCATGGAATGCGAAATGACATAGAGTATTCCGGACTTAGAGGATATTATACATCTACCTGAATCACCACTATTACGAGCAGAACATCTAGAAAACCTCATCAAACTCCGAGCAAACATTGTGTTCTCCTCTTCCCCCACGACCCACACGTTGCTCTGAAAATCAAAATGCATGGGAACGACTTTGGTAGGATCATCGGTGCCTCTAAATATCCAGCTATTAATATCCACTAAATAAAGCTTTCCTTTCCAAGGGACAAGTCTATAAGATTCATAGAAGGGGCCAGGACACTCTGGAAGGACGGACCACCTTTCAGTGTTTACGTCTAGGGACAACATCGGTGCACCATCCCTATTGATATCCAACCACAACACTATCAGCCGATCCCCAACAACTGCGTTCAAAGTCATACCAAAAGGCTCTTCCTGGAGTTGTCGAGCTATTGATGAAGTATCCAAAGCACGGAAAATCCGACCGGAGTTATACTCTACATTCATTATGTAACAAAAAGGTTGCCGCAGATCAAATCCATTCCAGAAAATAACTTTATTTCCGATCGCTTCCACGAAGGATTTTCCGATGGAGAATTCTGGTTCTATGGGCGATATGTGCGAAACAGTCGACACCGTGAATTCATGACGAGGGAAGGGTGACAACCTCTTGTCTCGGATAGCACACTCGATAAATTTCATTTCAGTTGCGTGGTAGCTGAAGTCTATCACACGGAACAGAAGGCTGCATTTTCCTGACGACGGCGGCGCTGAATCAACCAAATGTCGAAGTCTGTTCGCAATAAGTCCGGATTTGGCGTTGCGAATGAAGGACCGTAGACGACTGTGAAGAGATGGCATAATTCGATGGCTTATAAGATCGTCGTTCATAGAATTGAAACTTTCCATGGCTGTTGAACTGCCACTGATTTCTCTAAATCTCAGAGGCAGCAGATCAAAAATCTCTTCCGATTCGTGGTCATCATCTTTCACATTGTCGACATGAAAGGGTTCCATGTGATCACTGTTTTGTTGCAGAAAGAATCTCCAAGATGAAATAAATCAAGAATCTCACGAAAGATTATTATCGAGTCTTATGAAATATATCTTCAATTTATAGATTCTTGAAATATATTATCGAGTCTCGTGAAATATGCTTAATATATATGTATATTAAGCATGCATGAAGAAGACCAATATCAGCTCTGTTGAGGACATGTCGGCTCACGTCGGCTTACGTGTTTCAACTAATTGAAATATGGTTTTGTTTTCAATGATTTAGTTTTGGGCGTTGCTTTTTTGGATTTGATATTATTCTCAGTCATCTCATAAATTTGAAGAGGGTTGATGTGGTGTAAAGGAGAAAGTCAAATCCTTTTCTGCACATTAGGGGTATTATCAATTCCTCATCATTGAGGTCATATTGGCCGCCTCTTGGTTAACGTTTCTGTTCATTTATGTTAATTCTAAACAGATCTTATTATGGAAAGGGCTCCTCTTGGTCATTTCAACTAGAGGCTGATTTTCTCTTCAACAAAAATTTATTGTCAGAGAAAACCTTGGAAGAGGAGAGGTTGCTAATCTTTCAAACTCAATGGAGCCCATGGTAAGTTTGGTGGAGGTTAGAGATATAAGAGAAGAGACTGAAATTGAAATGGTTTGTTTCAATATAACCACTACTGTGCATATCATCTCTGATAATTTCTCTATATAGTGAGTTAAATTTAGGGGTTTGATCCTGGTTTCTATGATGGATTAACTAATATTAATGAATATTAGTGCAAGAGGGTTTTATGAGAAAAGGGATTTCCATGAGTTTTACTCGTGGCCTCTTTTTCTTTATTATGATCTTTGCTTTTTCTGGGATGATATTTGGAGAGCACAAATTATTGTATTCAATGGTGTTATTATTTAGGGAACAACACATAGTTTTAATAATTCTAATTTGCTATATTCAATATAGTTTTAATAATTCTAATTTGCTATATTCAATGTGTTTATTATTTAAGGAGCAACTCACAACATTAATAAATCTTTTTAGTTGTAATTTTAAATGGAAAAAAGAGTTGGATCAGATTTAATTCACAAATCTATAAGTTTGGACTACATTAAAATGCAATGAATTTATCAATACATGGTCATCCTTTGATTTCAGCAAAAACTATCTATGTTGATGGTCTTTGTGCATGTTCTCGTTTATGAGACAATTCTTCATATTGTCTACACTCACTTTTGGATTCTTCTATTAACTACAAGTCTCTGTAGAATTTTGTGCCTCAACAGCTTCTTGGAATCAACTAACATGATACATTCTTCAAGAGCTTTGGAATGCCAACCACTTTAGAGGGAATTGGAAACAGTTTCATCAATTGCATGAACAACTTCACAATGCCAACAACTTTAGAGGGCATTGGAGACACCTTCATCAATTACATAAACCTTGCTCAGTTAGCATTGACAAATGATATGATAAGTGGTAAAATTCCTAGTTATGTAGGGGAGCTTCCTCTTAATGGTTCTGGATTTGGATACTAACAAGATCAATCCTTGGAAAATATGGAATTCTAACACGATATGGAGTTTAGTGAAACAAATAATTTTCCTAATTGAAATCTTTTTGCCCAATAGATTCTTAGTAGTAACAATACACAAGTGGAGAACCCTAGGGAAATTGGTAGACTATCTAGTCTCTCATTACAATCTGGATGGGAATTGTTTACTAAGAGACTTTCCTTAAAAGAATTGTGAGTACATTAGTCTCACCACTCTCGATTTTGGAAATAATGTCTCAATGTGGACCAATTCTCAAGACCTTGACCAATTGTAGTGTTTGGTTCTCTCTCACAATTAGCTATTAGGCTATATGCCAACTCAAATATCTTCATATTTCCAATACATTTCAACCCCAAATTTGAGATTTGTGTGTCATCATGGAGCCTTTGATTGGTCCCACAATAAGTTTCAAAACACATTCTAGAAGAAATTGGCAATTGCATTATGGTTATAGAGAGCTTATAAGAAGAGAGCCTACATACTTATCCTGGTTTAAAACTTTCCATACATTAGACCTCTCTCATGACTACCTCTGAGATTCATATATGGCTTTGAGATCATCTCAAGCTTCAAGGTTTCTCCTTGAAATTCAATCAATTGATAGGCATAATTCTTACCTATTGGTATTAGTAGCCCTAGGTGGAGCTAAACATTATTGACAATAAACTTATTCGTGTAATTCCTATATCTCCTAGAAATTTAAATGATGGGGTATTTATGTGATAACAATGAACTTTCACATAATTTTTCACCCTTTTAGTTAAACATGGTAGATATTGTTCCCCTGTATGTGCAACAAAATAGGTTTTCTAGCAACATTGATGGATTGTTTCGGGAGGGCTGGCCATGGAGAGTTCAAATGCTAAATTTGAGCTCAAACTTTTTCAATGTAGGAATTTCAATATCCCTCTAGAATACTTGATAGTTCAACTACTTGGACTTGCAAAAAAATAAATTGCACCCACAAGATACCTTCAAAGTTGGGTAGGCTTGTGAAATTCATGTATGTGGAGACCTCTAAAAATGAAATTATTGAATGCCATATGAGCTATGGGATCTATTAAATCAATCCTTCTTTAACCTTTCACATAATTCACTTCAATGATCAATTCCCATATGTGGATTATGTGATAATATTATGAGGTTGTATTTACCAGGAAACAAGGGTCTATGAGTAGGGACAAGGGGCCTGAAATGCCAATTTAGCATTATAGAAAAATAATAAGTCTTATTTATTGAACACTTGCGACATTTGGGTGGTTATAAGAATTTAAATTGGAAACATTTTTCTCTATTAAGCTAAATGAAAGAAAAATCAATGCTACCATGGAACCAAATGTATATTTTCTTTACAACAAAACCAAGGAAACTCCCAACATAAATGCGACCATGTTTGAGGAGTCTCTCCTTTGATTGACTTTACTTGACATTTTTTAGGTCACAACTAACTTTTGCAGAACAATATGCACATGTTTTCTATATGATCATGTAGAGCATACACAATGTATGAGGATCTTAAAAATATGGCTTTCTAAAGAGGCTTGGATAGTAGAAAAAATGTGGCAGTTTATATTGTGAAAAAATTAAAATCCAAAGTAATTAGATAAAACAAAATGGAATAGAAATAAATTTTGATGTTAAGGACTATTATGACAAAACATTCACTGTATCAAATTAATATTTGGACGCAAACAATGAATTTCCCTAAGTGTTTTTAATCTTTCAAATTGGATTATGGGTTCCTCATTTTAATATGGGACCAATAAAATGCAAGGAAAATATAAAATATTATTTAGATGGAGAAGTATTTTGTTATTTTGATTTTGCGCAAGGATTATTCCTTA
Organism: Pinus taeda; assembly: GCA_000404065.3. Classification (NCBI taxonomy): domain Eukaryota; kingdom Viridiplantae; phylum Streptophyta; class Pinopsida; order Pinales; family Pinaceae; genus Pinus; species Pinus taeda. Next base: position 89,589 of record APFE030259673.1, read on the forward strand.
ACATAAAGTATTTTCTTAATTAGACTGTTACAAGTGTATTTTTCCAAGTGGCAAATGATTTTTTATTTGCAATTTGACTATTTTTATTTCTTCAAAAAAGAAATCATAATAAGTTATAACTCACAACTCCATGTATAAGGAAAAATGCTATCCTATGTTATCCAATCATTAACAGAAAGTGTCCATTGTTAACACATTCAAACAAATTTAGGTTAGATGTCAATTAGATCTCTATTAACAATTTTATGTTAGTTGATGTCTCCTTGATATTGACATATTTCTCAATTTTTATATTAATTATTTGTTTACAATTGTTGTTGATGTGGAAATGATAAACATGAGAGGCTTACCTCACTCTCCAATAGTGCGTTCTGTTGTTTTTGTTACTCAACTAGATATCAAAATGGATAATAAATTTTGAGTGTATTATGTCCCAAATAACTATCAAAGATGTACACAACGACTGCCCCAAATTTTCTATTTGATTGAACATATAGTTTAAATTTTCAATAGAGAAACTCACATCACTAGATGCAAAGTACAACACATATATTATTTGATGACATGTAGGGATTTCACAATTCTTCTTTCTTTCCTTTTTAATGATATTTATAGATATTATTGTGATGGATGAATGCACATCCATCATAGACATATCAAAAAAATCCCATGAATTGTGCTAATAAAAAAACTATGGAAGGGGAAGGAGACTGAATGTTTAACAAGTCATGAGAGGGTATTAGAAAAAGTTCAATTATTATATGTTTTTTAAGGTTTTGGTAGGGTGCCTTAACAACACAAAGTAAAACTAAATTTAATGTCTTAATGAAAAACAAATACTTACAAATGAGCTCACATATACTACCTATAATTTCAGTCTGCCAAATGATCACAAGATTTTGGGGACGACTCTCCTCCCAACCGTAGGCTAGATTGTGTAGGATTCTGTTACAACTGGCCACCCACAATCCCTCAATCAATGACTACTGCCAGTGCTCCTAAGTCTTAGTATACCATTCTCCCAACAGAATGAAAGATAGAATATTGGAATGATAGAATGCAAGAATGCCTCTCATCTTCCTCACCATCTATTAAATATAACAACATTGGAAGGGGACATTGGAAGGGGAACCACATGCACACACTCCATGTCTCTACATGCAACTTGATTTTTAGCCTTCTTGTTTTATTTCTTTACTTTTCTTTTGATTTTTAGCTTTCTTGTTTTATTTTCTTCTTTTTGATAGCTTTACTGATTCTTTTTATTGTTTTCTTTG
>APFE030259673.1:91711-122399 GCA_000404065.3 Pinus taeda
TGGAACATCAGGCACCAAGCCTGGAATCATCAGGCACCAAGCCTGGAATCATCAGGCACCAAGCCTGGAATCATCAGGTACCAAGCCTGGAATCATCAGGTACCAAGCCTGGAATCATCAGGCACCAAGCCTGGAACATCAGGTACCAAGCCTGGAATCATCAGGCACCAAGCCTGGAATTATTAGGCACTCGGCCTTCTCAAGATGGTCCCATAGCTCTTCAAGAGCTATCCATCAAGAGCTATTCACAAGACAAAGGAATCACTAGCATATGTAGTGTTGATTGAGTTTTGTCCCCAGCCCATATGGTGTTACTTATTCTCCCTCGTGCATATGGGCTCGCCCGAGATCATCAAATAAACCGGCCCTCTCGACCCATTTGTGGAGTCCTGTGAATCATCGCATCTCAACATGCATCCAATGTATTAACTATACCATCATAGTATGATATGAATAATCCACGTGCCAACTCTTGCAAGGAGCTGCATGCTTACGCATGGCATGGAACTATTGCATGCTTCAGTTATACCATTATATTATTATATCAAGACATATCATGTGTTAACATAAATGAACCACATGTCAATAATCCTCATATTATAACATCATAATTCCTATGCCACGTTATGCATATCATATCCATCATCAGTATTGAACATTAAATACCTATCATCAGGTAGTAAATGAAAATGTCACTATACCTTGACATAACATCATAATACCTATGCATATCGCTATTATCGTATAGATGCCTTATCACTATAAGAACCATATGTACATCATTATCTTCCTATCATGATAGCATGAAACATCGTCAATATGTTTTCATCAAGTTGTCAAGTACTTTTCAATAATCAGTTCGACTTCTTTCTATAAGGTAGTTGATCATTTACACCAACAGTATAATCACACCATCATCTATCTCAAAATTAAAATCCCTTGATTTTACATTCATTTACCCTTTGGCTTACTAATTCCAATCCCGCTATATGCAATCACATATAAACCTTTTTTCGTCATGATTTAATTTTATATCATGCTTAATTTACTTGCACGAGGATTTGTTGATTCATGTTGACTTATTTAACAATTAGCACTTCATCCACATAAATATTTTCTTATCGTGTCGAGTTCATAAAGTTCGTATCTCAATACCACTTGATTTCTTTATCATAAATTTAGTTTCATCAAGCTGGCCAAAAGACTCCTTATTACATAGTATCATTATTTTAGAATTTGAAACAATTGGAAATACTACTACCTTCATTGTCCATGAGAAACTTAAATGTGAGGTGTTATGTGGAAACGACCTCTTTTAACGTTATGGGAAGTCCTACTCATGAAATAATGAGTCAAGTTCAATCTCTTATTAATTGAATTTCACTTCTTTTGTCACTATGTACACAATCCTTCTCAAGGTATCTGTATAAGATTTCTAGCAACATTCCTTCCTATATCTTCCTTGTTTATTATCATTTGGTCATCATGCAACTTCACACCTTCACATTTTTAAAATATTAAGATCCTCATTATGACCATTACCAATCATGTTTCTAGCTCTACTTTAAAAGAACTTTCTTCTTGATACTATTTCCAACTTGGGTAATACCTGATAAATAAATTCATGTAATCCACTTATCTTTTCTTGTTTTAAGAGATCAACATAATAAAATATCCTAATCATATGCCTTGTTATCCATAATTCATTCATATAGTCAGTCACCTATGAAAAACTTTACAATATGGCTCTCCCATTGTTATAGATGTTGTTATGCATACAACTTATCTTCTCCAATCATTCTATTTATCGTACCTTACAGGTTCCTTAAAATAACCTTCATTATTACCCTGATTTTTCAAGTTCATTAGTTGATTGCCAATATTTTCTTTTTTATGTGCATCATCCTTAGATAGGCCTCATAGTGATACCTTTAGAGTACCCAAGTTATGTTTATACCAAATCCTTCCATTATGTTTCAAAATACCACAATACTCTTCTTTTATGTTCCATAATAGGTTGTCTCTTCTTACTGATTTATTATCTTTGTTGTGATACTTCTTCTCTACCACCTTAATTATCTGATCCCAGTTGGGCATAATCACATGAATTATCCTTAGTTATCATCCTTAAAAAAAAATTGCAAGTTTCTCCTTTCCATTTTTCTTTAGACAACTTTAACCATTATATGCAATTAACCTTGAATCACAAACCTCATGTAACATTATACTCAACATCTAATTGAAATCGAAGTCTGTACGATTTTCCACTGAGACTGACATATACTATCCTGTAGCTTGATGATGTTTAATATACAAATGATATGAGTAGTAAAATGAGCAAATACATGTAATCTGCATGAAAATTGCAATGCAAAATTAAATTTATTAGAATATCATATTGAGAGAGTTGTGTTCTTGCAATAATAGACCAGAGAAATGCCAAGCAACTGTTATTGCTAAAGGACAATGAGAACAACAATCCAACCCAAATAATTAGTGAATAGTATGATCAACATTCAAGGAATGTTATCTCTATGTTTTTAGATCAGATTGAATAGATGCAAGTGAACAACGATCAACTAAAGGTAATAAGATATCAGAGTTTATCCATTGTGAATTGGAACATATTTCACTTTTTTAGAGCACTTTAATTGGTGACAAATATCAACTTCAATTATCCAAATACTTCAAGTGCTATGTAAACTGTGTAGTAAAATGAACCGGTGGTGAGTAGTTACACCAACATTAAATATTTGTTACAAAAAAAACATGCTGGTATACCATTTCAATAGTGCAACCTTTCAGAGAATTATACATCGTCAATTATGGGTAGATTATCACCATCCAAGATTACAAGATTATATTTTTCCAATGACTCAATGAGTCATAATCAAACCATTGCCAAATTTGAAACTGTGTGATTGATTATGCAAATTATTAATAATTACTAATTTTGTAGTATTAAAACTTATAGAATTGTCTCAACATAAAATCAAAATTCCGATGAGTAAAGCTTAAGAATATTAGTGGCAATATTGTTTTAAGAAGGTACTTTAATTCTGAAAGAAAATTCACCATGACTTTTGAAATGATATGTCACACCAATATTAAGTGTTCAGATTCATGACCTTATGTGCTAGGATACATTGAAATTATGTGTTGTATCTGTTTAAGCAATCATAACTTAGAAGAATTAGATGGACTTCTTTTAACAAATTTATTGAATGTATCTTTAGATTCTTATGGCTATTAAATGATTATTCTAAGGATTTTTAAGAAATCAAACAACCAAAAAAATATTCCACACCATAAAGAAGAGACACTGCCACCTCACCCAGAACCGGATCGGATGACTCGGAAGGTTATCCCTCCCCAACACAAAATAAAATAGTTTTATTAATTATATGGCCTGCCTGCAAGCGCACCCGCAAAGGCAACACCATCCCTTAAATTACAATACATTTAGACATATTCATTTCCCGGATAAGACATAAAATTGCCTGCATAAGACATTAGACATAAGATTATAAGCTTGTGGCCGTGGCTATCCGTGTTCCTGCAAATTCCTTTTGAAAACAATATCAAGAAATCTGCACACACTATAGATCATTAGTACCATTTACACAATCAATAGTACCATTTCCTCATCCAAGGTAGGTAATTCTTTAACACGAAAAATCATAAGCTTCTTATTGACTAATCTCGCTAGGGAGTAATGAGAACCATTCATTTAGGTTATGTTTTTCAATTTATTTTGAGAATAGTCTTCTCTAAGTGCAAAACAATTCAGGCATAGATTAGAGACTATAGATTAGAGATGTGTTGGCAGTCACCAATAAGTTCTTTTCCCATCACTAGAGGAACAAATTCTTTGAACTAGTCCAATGCTTTCTAAGCACAAAGATTTTTTTTTCCATTTTCTACAACTTTAACCCATTCTTTATTGTTTGTTAATTTAAAAAAAACTATCCCAAAATTCTTTAAAAGAAATACCATTTTTGTCAAACAAATAGTGGTTAACTAAGCTGTTTGCATAAATAGAGTAATTATTTTATATCTGGTCATGAGGACTACCCAAAATGCATTCTCTCTTCATTTATTCCTTGTTGCGTCCCCACAAGAGCTGATATATGCATTGTTGACGTATATTTCTTTAGCTAACTCTCTCTAAAATACCTGAATGGTTATTGTAATGAACCAATCTGGTTCATAAATGCTTTGATTCTAATGCAATGACCAATAATCATGTAAGGACAAAATGTTGAGATTCATATAGGATAAAATAAGATATATTTGATAGATGGATGAATGAGATACAATTGGCTATTCCCACCTGATTAATGTAAGGGACCTAACCTAGTATGTTCCATTTGACATAGATACTCAAGACTCTATATATCCCCTAAACATAATTGCTATCAACCTGTCTGATACCCAACTCATTCATAAGATTCATTTCGAACAATGTTCTTAATACACTAATGCGTGTTTTGCAAATTTCAAATAAAATGGTTGTGCATCACTATACTTTTGAAATTTAAACATGGCACAATTTTTTGAGTTAATTCACATAAAATATGAATCATGTCACGGATTGAATTTCTTTGGCTCATATTTTGATTTCAGCGGAACCAATTAACTTTATAAGGTTAAAAATGAACAAAAGCCTATGCTGAGAGTACTTTGATATTGCACAAGAAAGAAGAGTAAATTTGTGCAGAGAAGATTTGAAGCACGACTTTCTAAACATGCTACCATCAGTTTTTAATGCGGCTATAAAGACTTTAATTTAATAGTCTTCGACATAAGGCAAGAATTTAATTTAAGAGTCTTCGACATAAGGCTATAAGATTTTGAATAAAATTCTATTCAAGAGGTAATTTCTCTTTTTAAACAAAGATTTGGGGCAGACATACACAAAGTTTTGAACTTTTCCAGGATGAAATGGAAGCAGCCTTGTTAAGCATGGAATTGACTAAGTTTTTGGTCTGGGAAAAAAAACTTTTTGTCAAACATTTCTGTTTTTCTCCTCTGGACTAAGCTATAATAAATAATTATACTAGAAGCTTTCGTTCACAAATGTTCGTTCAGTACATCAATTGGGTGGATTTAAACATGTATATTACTACACAAAATATATACTTATGTCTCTACGTCTCTAGAAACATATGCCTTTAATTTTGAAAAAAATTATATATAGTCTAGATCCATTATTAATGTCTTTAAGATAAAAACTACCATAATGCAAAACAGAGAAATGTAAACAGATTTAAAAAACAAAAAACGCTCAGAATTATTTTCCCGAAAGTTCAAAGAAAACGTTGGACATACCTGCTAAGAAAAATCTCTTTCTTGTAGCGCCAGAGCACAGATGGACGTGCCTTCACAGTTGCCTTTGTAAGCATATAATGAAGATTGACAACCTGGTCACGGCCCTTGTCTCCAATGATGACAAAAAGGGAACGATGTTTGGCTTTGACTCCATTTTCCACCATGGTTCGGATGCGCTCATCCACTTTCTTCCTCATTTCCATGATGTAATTACAAATACTCGGTAAATTACACAAAAATAAAAACCTGAAACTCTCAAATAAATCCTTAAACCCTAAACTATTGGAATCTTATAGTTCCTTATAATATTGTTTGCCACTTCACTTAGCGTTGTGCATGGCAACAATTACCAAAAAGGAGGTAGTGCAGCTTGGATGATGACAGCTTGGTTAAGGCGCAACCCTATTCAATTGAATAAAAATACGTCTCGAAAATAAATATGCTGCAGATTGTCACTGATATACTTGGGACTAACTGAGATAATCTGTTTCCTTAATCTGAAATAATAATTAGTCTCTTTTCACATGGATTTCTTACTTTCTACGAACGACTTGTTCCAGTTTTCAAACATAGAAATCAAGAGGACCTGCGGCAAGAAACTTTGAGAGTTCAGTTTGTTGCACCATTTAATATCATAAATTGGATAAAGCTGGGGAATGCGCCATACATAAAGAATTATTTTGTGAATAACGACCCACCTATGGAGATAGACTAGAAGGAAAAAAAAATGAAGTGCAGTAGGTGCTTAGTAGTAGGTCAGGTAGGATCCGGAAAGAAAGCAGAGTTCTGGCGCCTCTGGCTGATAAGGAGTTAACTAATAATAAGTTATAGATGCCTGATTATTTGTGAGAAGTTAACTAATAAATCCATATCGCAACCAATGGGAGGTATGTTAAAGCTGCTGCAGGATAGCTTAGTCCCTGCCAGGCAGGCAGGTTCCCAAGTCTCAAAGCTATTTGAAAATCAAAATACAATTCTATTTTGAGTTTAATAAAGAAAATTTACAGCATAGTGAGGGTTTGAAAAAAAATTATGCGGCCTCCTGGAAGTAATCAACCTGTAACTTTAAAACAAGTCAAGTAAAAAAAATTCCAACAAAATAAATTTTTTGGATGCCCATAGGCCCTAAGGGTTAAACCTGCTTTGATACCATATGTAACAACACAAAGTAAAACTAAATTTAATGTCTTAATGAAAAACAAATACTTACAAATGAGCTCAACTATATTACCTGTAATTTCAGTCTGCCAAATGATCACAAGATTTTGGGGACGACTCTCCTCCCAACCCTGTAGGCTCAATTATGCAGGATTCTGCTACAACTGGCCACCCCCGAGCCCTCAATCAACGACTACTGCCAGTGCTCCTAAGTCTTAGTATACCATTCTCTCAAGAGAATGAAAGATAGAATCTCGGAATGATAGAATGCAAGAATGCCTCTCATCTTCCTCACCATCTATTAAATAGAACAACATTGGAAGGGGAACCGCATGCACACACTCCATGTGTTTACATGCAACTTGATTTTTAGCCTTCTTGTTTTATTTCTTTACTTTTCTTTTGATTTTTAGCTTTCTTGTTTTATTTTCATCTTTTTGATAGCTTTACCGATTCTTTTTATTGTTTTATTTCTATTTGTTCTTATTTAGAGCTTTAGTATAGTTATTACTGTTTTTATTATTTTTATTTATTTTCTTGTATATTTTTAAATATCATTTATGATTTATTATTTTATATTATTTATTATAATGATTTATTAATTTATTATTTATATTATTATTATTATATTTATTTTGTATTATTTATTATTTATTATTTACTATTATTATTATTATTTTTATTATTTATTATTTATTATTAAAGGGAGGGATATTACAGTGCCTTTGTCCAAACATTCTCCCATAAAAAGTAGTTTGTTGTCCATCACATTCGGTAAACCCTTTTCATTTTTCAACATAAGTTGCTTTGTGTGATGAGTTCCCTCCTTAAATATTTCACATTATAGATTTGTTTTGTTTCTGATGGTTTTGGTTATTTCATGCATTTTGTATCATGCTTCAAGTTGTTTTATGATTCACCCACTCTTCATGTATGACTTCCCCACCCTCATATAACAAATTTAAATCTTGACATTTGCTAATCTTGAGTCTACAGATTATAGGTTAACTAACATAGTAATTATTTACCTATGCAAGTAACATTATTGGACTAGTAATATTAGAAAAAATATTGCTCCTAGAGAAAATCAAGAGTTCCCATTCTATATATCAAATCTGCAATTTATGCTTATAGATATTGAACCAATCCATATTCCCCACTTGCTAAAAAGTGAAACAGATAATTATGATCGAGTGTTTCTAAAAATTCTTAATATATATTTATATTAACCATGCATGAACAAGGCAAATGTCAGCTCATGTCTTTTTAAACTTTGTTTTCTATGTTGACGACATGTCAGTTCACATGTTTCAACTAATTGAAATACAATTTTGTTTTCCACGATTTATTTTTGGGTGTTGTTTTGTTGAATTTGATTTTCTTAGTGATTTGATAAATTTGTAGAGGGTTGATGTGGTGTAAAGGGAATGCAAATCCTTTTTTGCATATTAGAGATATTACCAATTTCTCATCATTGAGGTAATACTGGACTCCAGAATTGGTTAGTGTTTATGTTCATTTATGTTAATTCTAAATATATCGTATTATGGTAAGGGCTCGTCTTGGTCATTCCAACAAGAGGCCAATTTGTTCTTCAATGAAAATTTGTTGCGAGAGAAAATAGTTGAAGAGGAGAGGCCACTAATGGAGCCCATGGTAAGTTTTGTGGAGGTTAGAGATATAAGTGAAGAGGCTGAAATTGAAATGGTTTGTTTCAATATAACCACTACTGTGCATATCATATTTCATAATTGCTTTATATCGTGAATTAAATTTGCGGGTTTGATGCTGGTTTCTAAGAATATTTATGGAAAATTGTTCGAGACCGGAGGGTTTTATGAGAAAAGGGATGTCCATGAGTTTTACTCATGCCTTTTTTTCTTTATTATGATATTTTCTTTCTCTATGATGATATTAAGAGAACACAAATTAATTCACAGGGCATTGGAAAAAGTTACAACAATTGCATGAACAACTTCACAATGCCAACACCTTTAGAGGGCATTGGAAACACTTTCATCAATTGCATAAACCTTGCTCAGTTAACATTGACAAATGATATGATAAGTGGTAAAATTACTGGTTATGTAGGGGAGCTTCCTCTTAATAGTTATGGATTTGGATACGAACAAGATCAATCCTTGGAAAATATGGAATTCTAACACCCTATGGAGTTTAGTGCAAAAAATAATTTTCCTAATTGAAATCTTTTTGCCCATATAGATTCTTAGTGGTAACAGTACACAAGTGGAGAGCCCTAGGGATATTGGTAGACTATCTAGTCTCTCATTACAATCTAGATGGGAATTATTTATTAAGAGAATTTCCTTAACAAAATTGTGAGTACATTAGTGTCACCACTCTTGATTTGGGAAATAATGTCTCAATGTGGACCAATTCTCAAGACGACCAATAGTAGTGTTTGGTTCTCTCACAATTAGCTATTAGGATTTATATATTTCTAGTAGATTGCAATCCCAAATTTGAGACTTGTGTGTCAATATCGAGCCTTTGATTGGTCCCAGATAAGTTTCAAGACACATTCTAGAAGAAATTGGAAATTGCATTATGGTTATAGAGAGCTTATAAGGAGAGAGCCTACATACTTATTCTGGTTTAAAATTTCTCATACATTAGACCTCTCCCACTACTACGTCATTCAAGAGATTCTGATAGGGCTTCGAGATCTTCTCAAGATTCATGGTTTATCCTTGGAATTCCATCAATTTATACGAATAATTCTTCCCTATTGGTATTAGTAGCCCTAGGTGGAGCTAAACATTATTGGCATTAAACTTAGTGGTGTAATTCATATATCTCCTAGAAATTTAAATGATGGGGTCTTTATGTGATAAAAATGAGATTTCACATAACTTTTCACCCTTTTAGTCAAACATGGTAGATATTATTGGCCTATATGTGAAACAAAATAAGCTTTCTAGCAACGTTGATGGGTTGTTTTGAGAGGGCTCTCCATGGAGAGTTCAAATGTTAAATTTGAGCTAAAACATTTTCAATTTAGGAATTCTAGCATCCCTCGTGAATATTTCATATTTCAACTACTTGGATTTTCACAACAATAAGTTGGGCCCACAAGATATCTTCAAAATTGGGTAGGCTTGTGAAATTCATGTATGTGTAGATCTCTAAAAATGAAATTAGTGAATGCCAGATGAGCTATGTGATCTACTAAATCAATCCTTCTTCAACCTATCACATAATTCACTAGAATGATCAATTCCCATATGTGGATGATGTGATAATAACATGAGGTTGTATTTACCAGGAAACAAGGGTCTATGAGTAGGGACAATGGGCCTGAAATGCCAATTTAGCATTATAGAAAAATAAAAAGTCTTATTTATTGAACGTTTGGGACATTTGGGTGGTTATAGGAATTTCAATTGGAAGCATTTTTCTCTATTAAGCTAAATGGAAGAAAATCAATGTTAGCATGGAACCAAATCTATAATTCATTAGCAACAAAACCAAGGAAACTCCCAACATAAATGCGGCCATGTTTGAGGAGTCTCTCCTTTGATTAACTTTCGCTGACATTTTTAGGTCAGAACTATTTTTTTCAAGAACAATATGCACATGCTTTCTATATGATCATGCAGAGCATATACAATGTATGAGGATCTTAAAAATATGGCTTTCTAAAAGGGCTTGGATAGTAGAAAAAATGTGGCAGTTTATATCGTGAAAAAATTAAAACCCAAAGTAATTAGATAAAAGAAAATAGAATAGAAATAAATTTTGATGTTAATGACTATTATGACAAAAATGTCACTGTATTAAATTCATATTTGGAGGCAAATGATGAATTTCCCTAAATGTTTTTAATCTTTCAAATTGGAGTATGGGTTCCTCATTTTAATATGGGACCAATAAAATGAAAGGGAAATATAAAATATTATTTTCTTAATTAGGCTATTACAAGTGTATCTGTCCAAGTGGCAAATGATTTTTTATTTGCAATTTGACTGTTTTTATTTCTTCAAACAAAAAATCATAATAAGCTATACCTCACAACTCCATGTATAAGTCAAAATGATATGCTATGTTATCCAATAGTTGGCATAAAGTGTCCATTGTTAACACATTCAAACACATTTAGGTTAGATGTCAATTCAGATCTCTATTAACAATTTTATGTTTGTTGACATATCCTTGGAATTGACATATTTCTCACTTTTAATATTAATTATTTTTTTACAAGTGTTGTTGATGTGGAAATGATAAACATGAGAGGCTTACCTCACTCTCCAATAGTGTGTTGTGTTGTTTTTGTTACTCGACTAGATATCAAAATGGATAATAAATTTTGAGTGTATTATGGACCAAGTAACTATAAAAGATGTACAACAGTGCTGCCCCAAATTTTCTATTTGATTGAACATATAGTTTAAATTTTCGATAGAGAAACTCACATCACTAGATGCAAAGTACAACACATATATTATTTGATGACATCTAGGGATTTCACAATTCTTCATTATATTTATTTTAATGATATTTATAGATATTATTGTGATGGAATGCAAATCCATCATAGGCATATCACAAACATCCCATGAACTGTGCTAATAAAAAAACTATGCAAGGGGAAGGAGAGTGAATGTTTAACAAGTCGTGATAGGGTATTAGGAAAAATTCAATATTTATATATTTTTTAAGGTTTTGGTACGCTGCCTGTGTCCAACATTTTCCCATAAAAAGTAGTTTGTTGTCCATTACACTATGTAAACTTTTTCATTTTTCAACATAGGTTTCTTTGTGTGATGAGTTCCCTCCCTAAATGTTTCACATTATAGATTTGTTTTGTTTCTGATGGTTGGTTATTTCATGCATTTTGTATCATGCTTCAAGTTGTTTTATGATTCACCCATTCTTCAGGTATGACCTTCCCAACCTCTTATAACAAATTTAAATCTTGACATTTCCTAACCTCGCATCTACAGGTTATAAGTTAAATAACATAGTAATAGTTTACATATGCAAATAATATTATTGGACTAGTAATATTAGAAAAACTATTAATGCTAAAGAAAATCCAGAGTTCCCATTCTACAAATTATAGGTTAAATAACATAGTAATATTTTACATTTGCAAGTAATATTATTGGACTAGTAATATTAGAAAAAATATTGATGCTAGGGACAATCAAGAGTTCCCATTCTATATATCAAATTATGCCTTTAGATATTGAAGCAATTCATATTCCCCCTTGCTAAAAAGTGAAACACATAAGTTACTTCTAGTGGGCACGCATACATACACATATTCTTTAAATATATATATAATCTCCAAGAATTATGATCTAGTGTTTTGAAAATATATATTTATATTAAGCATGCATGAACAAGGCCAATGTCGGCTCACGTCTTTTTAAATTTTGTTTTCTACGTTGAGGACATGTTGGTTCACGTGTTTCAACTAATTGAAATACAGTTTTGTTTTCCACGGTTTAGTTTTGGCTGTTGTTTTGTTCGATTTGATTTTTTTAGTGATTTGATAAATTTGAAGAGGGTTGATGTGATGTAAAGGGAACGCAAATCCTTTTTTGCACATTAGATATTACCAATTCCTCATCATTGAGGTCATACTGGACTCCGGAATTGGTTAACGTTTTTGTTCATTTATGTTAATTCTAAACATATCCTATTATGGAAAGGGCTCGTCTTGGTCATTCCAACAAGAGGCCAATTTTTCTTCAATGAAAATTTGTTGTGAGAGCAAACAAGAGGAGAGGTCGCTAATCTTTCCAATTCAATGGATTCCATTGTAAGTTTGGTGGAGGGTAAAGATATAAGCGAAGAGGATGAAATTGAAATGTTTTTTTTTTCCATATAACCAATGTTGGAGATATTATATATGATAATTGCTCTATATCGTGAATCAAATTTGGGGTTTGATGTTGGTCTCTCCAATCGATTAACCATATTTATTCGTGAAAAAGTGTTCGAGACTAGAGGGTTTTGTGAGAAAAGGGATGTCCATGACTTTTACTTGTGGTCTCTTTTTCTTTATTATGATGTTTTCTTTTTCTGTGATGGTATTTGCAAAGCACAAATTATTTTATTCAAGGCTGCTATTATTTAGGGAGAAACTCACAACTTTAATAAACCCAAATTGTTTTATTCAAAGGTGTTTATTATTTCTCCAATAACTCATAATATCAATAAACCTTTTTAGTTGTAATTTCAAATCAAGAAAAGAGACGGATTCGATCTATTTCACAAGCCCATAAGTTTAGACTACACTAAAATTGAATGAAGTTATCAATACATGGTAATCCTTTAATTGCTTGCCTTGGAGTAGGATATACATGCTTTCAAGGTTCAACAAAAACTATCTATTCTGATGGTCTTTGTGCATGTCCTCATTTATAATACAATTCTTCATATTGTCTCGACTGACTTCTGGATTCACTTTTTCTTTCTATTAGCTACAAGTCTTGAGCAGAAGTTTGTACATTTGTAACTTCTTGGAATCAACCAATAGAATTTTTTATTTAAGAACTTCAGAATGCCAAACAACATTAGAGGGAATTGGAAACACCTCCATCAATTGCATGGAATTACTTACTCAGTTAATATTGACAAACAATATGATAAGTGGAAAAATTCCTCATTATGTAGGGGAGATTCCTTTTATGTTTTTGGATTTGGATATGAACAACTTTAGAGGACCAATCCTTGGAAAATATGGAATTCAAACATCCTCATGGAATTTAGTGCAACAAATAATTCTCTTAATGGAAATCTCTCACGCATATAGATTCTTAGTGGTAACAATAAATAAGTGGAGAACCCTATGGAAATTGGTATGCTATCTAGTCTCTCATTACATTCTTGATGGGAATTGTTTACTATGAGATTTTCCTTTAAAATGTTGTGAGTACATTAGTCTCCCCACTCTTGATTTGGAACCATTGTTTCAATGTGTCAATTCTCAATTGACACATTGACCAATTATAGTGTTTGATTCTCTCCCATAACTAGTTGTAAGGCTTTATCCTCACTCAAATATATTCATATTTTTAGTAGATTACAATCGAAAATTCAAGATTTTTGTATCATCATGGAGTCTTTGATTGGTCATAGAATCAAGTTTCAGGAGACATTTAAGAAGAAATTTGTGGTTGCATTGTGGTTATAGATTTGCTTCTTAGCAACAAGCTTATGAGGAGAGACCCTACATCCCTATCTTGGTTTAAAGTCTTTCCTACGTTGGATCTCCCCCATAACTAACTCATTGGAGATATTCTGATAGGGATTGGAAAATGTCCCAAGCTTCAAGGGCTCTTCTGGCATTCAATCAAATGATATGCATAATTCCTACCCCTTAGTAGGTATTAGTAGCCCTTGGTGGAGCTAAACATTATTGGAAATACAATTATTGGTGTAATTACTATATCTCATGGAAATTTAAATGCACTAGTCTTTATTTGATAACTATATAAGTAAATCGAAATTTGTAGTTATTAATGAAATCATAATGAAATCAATAGACACAAATTTATTCTACTAAATTGTGTAGAAGAAAACATACAATAGAAACACATGCAATCTTTTAATTACAATGAATGCAATTTTTTTTATTTACTATGGAAGCCAACTGGGAAAAACCCCTCATTTGTTTGTATTATATCAAATGAGAACAATGATCTACTACAATGGTTGCTTCAATTATTAAAGCTAAAGTGTGTACTACAATAATGATATCATCATGATCTTCTATGGCTCATATGCCAAAATAGACCTCCTACTTCCTCCTATTTTGTTTCACAATTCCTGCTCCTAAAGAATATGAAAGTGTTGTTGGTGTTGGACCTGCCAACATTCAGGGTATCTCCCCAATATGAAGTCCCAAGTATACGTCACGTCGTTTGGAGTTGGAGTCCCAACAGTGGGTGGGAATGTAATGCCTTGATAGCAGTAGCGCGAAGAGGGAAGCATGATAAATTTGGGTGAGAGCAAGTGTGTGACCCCAAAGGGAGTTAAGTGTGTTACATGAAGGTTCTAACACATAGAGGGGGAAAAGAAGTGTGCCCCTTAGAAGCTTGTAATAGTACACGGCTTGGAAGGAATACGCGAGCGAAATGGCATCACAAGATAAAATATATAATAGTCCACAATTTAAAATGATGAGTTAATCCAACAACACACATTCATAAAGATTCTTACAAATTCATACAAAGCAGTTCATAAGCATATGTGTAAGTTTAATAAAATGCATTACCAATACAACAAGAATAGTTCTACTATATTAACATCATATGCATGAAAGCATGCTAGCTCCCACTTTATTATTATAAGTGAAAGTTCCATCCATACATACACCATTGACAACCACTAGCCCCAATAGTGGAACATTACAGTCATGAAAACCTGCTCCTCCAAATAAGTATACTCTCTCTACATTATGGAGAAGCCAAGACTCTTCCCAATACACCAAGGCCTTCTCTAAGCCTAAGCCTAACTAAATCATTCGAAAGGAGGTCAACCTAATTGAATAAATAATATCTTTTGTAAGAGTAGTAGAGGACATAAAATATGGATTTCACGACATTTGTTGCAGTTTCTCACCCCATCATTGAGGTAAAAATCCAAAAATGTATCCAAAAAAATTTGAACACTAAGAAATGTCTGGAAAGGATACATCAGAAGAAACCTAATAAGTTGGTGAAATGAATTCTTGAATGCTCATCCCATGTTCTTCTGAGTTAAGGAAACAATTTTCTTCTGACAACTTTAATGACTTATTTAGCTATGGTAGCTTAAATATACTTTTGAATGCCTTGGGAGTGAGAGGAATTAGGTTCTTCTTCGCTCCTAGCATAATTCTTCTTGTTCTTGGATCAAAATTATTTTCACACAAATAAAAAATTTCTTTGAAGTAAAAAACCTATGGAATGCATGCAGTATTCACGAATCCACTTGTCTAAATTTTGTTGTTGTTCTTCTACTCAGTTGGCAGTTTAGAAACCATTGGTATGCAATAGAGTAGTGAAAATTCTTATTGATATGGGAAAGTGAGTTAATAGTATTACCACAACTATATTCTTTCCTTCTCCTGTCGACCATCTCCCATTTGTACATAGAAGAATGTGGTTAATCACTTACACTACCAATGCCACTTAGTTGTAAATTCCTAATTTTTGTAGATAATCACTAGTTGTTATTGCCTTTTGTGTGAGTGTTTCCGGGAAAACTAGTGTCTTTTCAATCTGCTAGTCCCACTAGGATTGGCAGCTATCCTAGAAACAAACAATCAAGGCAATTTTCAATTTCCTCTATGTATGATAGATAAGAGAGAAGCAAAGGGACCAACGTGGATCTTCCACTTGACTCCTTGCTTGATTCCTCTCTCTCTTGATAGATCTTGCAAATCCTCTCCTACTTGTCCCACTTACAAAATACCTATAGAAACAAAGTAACAGAACACCATCAAAGCATCTCGATCTATTATATCATAAAAATTGCAGAATCAGAAATACATTAAACATACAATGGCATTTACAAATAACAAGATTCACAGGTACATGATTGTATGGAGGAAATCTCAAAGAACTTTATTAAAATGGAAGGGAGAATTACAACCCAGCTGTCTGATCCAACATCATCCTCCCAGCATCAAAGCCCTCTTTACCTCATGAAAAGTAAGATCACCCAGCAATACAATGCTTCTTCTCAAAGATAAACTATCAACACTTCCTTACAAATTACAAAATTCCAGCCTCCAGATCTCTCAAATGAGGGATCCATTTATAGATGTCTGTAAGGGTGTGAGTCATCTCTGGGTTTTTGATTAGTGTCATTCCACTTGTAGTTCTTGGTTCAACTTGGAGATTTCTTGGATCTCTTACTCACCCCTGGGTGAATTCAGAGAGGCAAGTGTCATAAGAGAAGTTTCTAGAAGATTCCATGAGCATCCACTTAGCAAACTATCTCAGGAACTTGTCCATTCTTACTCATCACACCCCATAGAAGGCCTCTTCAGTATGCATCACACCTGGCTAGTGTAGGAGTTAGTATGCATCACATCCTGACAGTGAAGCAGTTAGTATGGTCTAGTTTTGGCCAGTTCTAAGTGGTTTTTCATGTGGAACTTTTGGGGAATGATGTAATTAGTTGACCATGATCCTTTAATGTATGAAACAACACTTTTAGGGGTTAAAGAGACCTTGGTTTATTGACATATAAGATTGTGGTTGCAATGCCAAAATATGTCTATAACAGTTGCCCCCTAAAACATGAAGTCATAAATATTTTGATGTCGGGTGAAATGCTTTATCATGAGGATCTGAGGTATTCGAACTGGAAGGTGACCTGTATAAGACACAATACAATACATCATCATCATATTATTTTCATGATCTAGCTGAGGTGGGAATTCCCATGCTCAGCTTTATAAATTCATTTTCGTGTACATAGGACAGATAATTGCTTGCAGTTGCAGACTGGAGAGTCATCATCCCTGGCTTAGATGACCATTTGTTGAGCTTCTGTGTACATTTTATTTCTTTATATTCCTAAATATATCATAGCCCAGATGGATGAAACTAGATCTAGGGTCTTCAAACTCATTCAATCTTCGTTCGATGTACAAGTCAATCCATGTGAAGAGATGTTTTGAAGTTGAACATGGAGAGACATTGCCTGATTACCATCCAATAATGTAAGCTATTAACAGATGTGAGAGGAATCACTAATAATGATGATGACCATCAAGGTACTACATTACAAGTCACACAGTGTGATTATATGATCTACTGTCGAAAACCACGCAAAATCTTTTGGTCAAAGGCCAATGATGTCAACCTGTCACTGGAAGTGAGAAACTTGCCATTGAGACATGCATGCTTCAAAGTACTGAAAGGGTTGTTTCTAAGTCAACTTCTTAGATAATGAGCTAATGTCGACAAGTGACCCATTGTAGGATGGCCTTAATGTATCCCACATCTGCGACACGAAATGTAGCAAATGGTTTTCTGGAGCTGAAAATGATCTGATGATACAAGATTTAGGAATGGCGGTCATGAAAAATGGATGGTGAAGGTATTGAAGTGGATGAGGCATTACCTGGATGGTGAATTCTCTGAATGACTTACCTTGAACATATCGGTGACATTGAGATGGATTGGTAGCATTAACCCCAAAAATGGATGGCATGGAGGACCAATGGTGACATGAACAGTGAACGGAATAACCCAACCCAACTCAATCATGGTGATGGAGTGAAAGTGTTATGTTCAAGAGCGACCTGCTACCAATAAAGTTCTTCAAGTTTTATTCCCTTTTTCTCCAATCATTGCTGACCAGTACCTCTTTATTTTTGTCAAGCTTGAGGAGGATAACATATGCTTGTTCTATAATTTTCCCTTCGAGCAAACCTGTTGCTATGTTTTAGCGAGCCTAGCGACAGTGAAACTCGTTCTTTTCTGGGTGGACAAGTTTGTCGCTATTATTTTAGCGAGTTTAACGACAAGGATAACTCGGTCCTTTTCATGTTTAGAGAGTTTGAAAAGGGATGAAAAGGAAACTCCAGCAGTTCTTTTTCATAGCGTAATCCCTTAAGTTCGAAAAAAAATAAAATAATACGAAAGGGATGAGTTTTCGATATCTTTAGCAAGCTAAAAAGACAAGCGCTCAACATTTTTCATGAGATAATCCCTCAGGTCCGAAAAGTTTAAAATGTACGGGAGGGATGGCACTTCCAATCACTTTAGCGAGTTGGAAAGGCCAATAGCTCGACAATCTTTCCATATTTAGAGAGTCTAAAAAAGAGTTTAAAGTAGACTCTTTTTTTGAGGAATGAGTGGCGTTTACTGGTTTCGGGTAATCTTGGAACTTCTCAAAACATGGTGATGTGAAGAGGGTGGCTAACAGGACAACTCATCGCAGCTATCCCTCAAAAAGGTAAACAATCAAGTGGAAGCGTATGATCCGCCAAAAGAATGGAGGTGATGGCGAGAACACAACCAAGGTTCAAAAGGCTGATAGAATGGCAATCACAGAGGTTATTTACCAAAGGTGGGTTCATTTTTTAACGAGCTTGAACTTTGGGGAAACATATGATGAGTGGCGGGTTTATTTTTTAACGATCTTGAACCTTGAGGAAACATTTCTCATTGTTCCTTTTTATGTAAGCTAGGAACGACCAAACTAAAAAGCTAAAAAAACTAGAAAGATAAGGAACTACTGAGGTTAGGTAGGATGGTTTCATCTACGGAACAGTTTAAACACTTCCTTTGCTTTGTCTGCAGCGCAGACAAAGGTGAATGGTGGATCAGACCAATCACCTAACCTAAGAAGTTGAAAAAACTAAAAAGCAAAAAAAATCTAGAAAGCTAAAAAATGAAATTGGTCGTTTTTCTCTTGCATAAAAAGGTTTGCATGCCCTGAGGCATCGATAAAAGGAGAGTTTCCAGGTAACAATATGGAAGTCACTACGATTAAGTAGGATTGTTTTTGTTAGCAGAGCCAACAAAACACTCCCTTGGCTTTGTCCATCAAATAGACAAAGGTGAATGGTGTGAGATAACACTTCCAATCACATAACCTATAGGGAAAACTATCTTTTCAGCTGGGTTCGTCTCAAAATTGACAAGGGTGCATGCCCCCTAAGTTTCGTTACATTCATTCGACTACTTGCGGTAATTAGGTGGATGGAATGAAGGTTGAATAGACACTCTTGACACAAAAGGACCATTTAGGGATGATGTTTGACTTGAAGCTGTGTTTGAGCCAGGAAATGAAAGCTGGACAACCGTGACAATTTTTCCTTCATGCGGGAAACACATCACTCGAAAGAGAGTTGAAACAATAGCTTCCATCTTGTAAACATAGTCACATCCAAGGAGTAGATTGTAATCTAACGGTCCTTGGACTACCATCACGTTCAAGTGAACGTCTTTCCTTCTCAAAGTTATGGGTAACTTAGGAAGGATCCCTAGTGGTCTACTAGTTCCTTTGTTAAAACCTGACAAATTCTGCGTAACAGGCATAAGCGATGGCGAACCAAACACTTTCCAAGTAGCTGAGGAAAGGATACTCGCTGAAGCCCCTTCATCTATGATAGTGCCAGACACGACCATTTTGTACACTTGTACTATGATCCGAAATGGTACATTCGAAGGAAGGCGGGGTCTCGCTAGTTGATTCCAATCGAAGGAAGCGACTAGACTGCTTGAAGGGGGTACTGAATAAATGGTTGAATTGACCCCTTGAGTAGCAGGAACTGGGGGGTTCTCTTCCTGTTGTGAAGGAAAGGGTGGATTGCCCCCAAGTTCATCGGACTCTGAAGTGACAAAAAAGAGTTTGAACAGTATCATTCTCACTCTCTTTGGGAATGGTATCATGTGAAGGTGGATCTTTTGAAGGTAAAACTAGGTCGACTGGCATCTTGACCTGTTGACTTTGGTCTAGTATGGACTCAGAAGATTCACTTTCAATGATAGGTGTTTTGATTGATGGTTGAGTTATGTCAATCAGGTTTTCAACTAGTAAAGGACTTGAGGTGAGTTTCTTGTATCCATATGGAAGTCGCTGTGGTGAAGTAGGATGGTTACACAAGATTCTTTTGGCCTCATCCAAGAAAGGAAATCGGGGAAGGTGATGGTCCCCTTCACATAATCCACATGGAATTTTGATCTTTCCTTTCTGTCCATGAACTTCATTTTCACTAGTTTATGGTGTGTTGTCAACATGATCACCAGTTGATGACACCAGACGATGCAAACAGGGAGACCATTCTCTCAAGATCCGTGGAAGGTAAGGACAATCTCAATGAAAATGGTTTCCTCTGCAAATTACACAAGGATATCTAGAAGATTTAGTGTCCAGATTTTCACCAGATCATTCATGGTTGCCCCCTTGCTTAACTGGCTTCTTCTTCTTCTTCCTCTCCTTCCCTTTCTTCTTCTTCTCAGTCACTTGGTTACTAACATCACTATTTTCACCAAGCGAAGAGGAAGAAGGGAAGGGAGAAAAAAACAAAGAAGAAGGCGAAGGGTCAACTGTAGTATTAACTGGTTGCTAATTCGATTGCTGAGGAATTACAGTATTTTGAACGATGGAGGTTGAGAATAGCCATATCGGCAGGCCAATTGTGATTCCTGGAAGGGACAATGTGGCCATGTATGGAGCACTAATATCTCCCCAAGAGGAGAAAGGACTAGGATTCCCTTCAAAAGGGATTCCTTGATTGGTAGACTCCATTATCTCAACCTAAGATCAACGAAGGAACAGAGATGTTATCCCGAATTAAATAAATTTTAATGATGTTTTGACACAACTTTGCTTTTTTAATTTTTAAGAGTCAAGAAAAAGCTAAATATGACTCTAGTCCCCTTTTATTTTTAATGAGCCTGAAGTGACAAGTGCTCAGATGGACCTTTTCTTTTAAGGAGTCGAAAAGGAACGAAAGTGACTACTCCGGAAATCTAGACAGAAGGATTACCAAACCAAACGCAAAACTGCAATATACACCTTGCTGATAAATTAAAGAGAAATTACCAAGGACTTATGTATGACAGTCAATCTTCCCGAATGCTGTGTTTAGTGCATTGCGATCGATAGGACAGCAGAAATGGCTTCCTATGGATACAGGATATGAGCCTATTGTGGTATCCCAATATATACTCGACGATACGGGGAGCACAAATCCATATTAGCACTTATCGTATCAAAGAGGAGGAATCACCCAACCTTCGATGAAAACGATAGTTACTAGATTTTATGATGCCGGAACACGTCTCTAACCTAGACCTATAGATGTGTTGCATTAGGTTCCAAAGTGTTGTTAAGTTCATTGAAATTTATTTTAGAGTTGATCTTGCTTAGAAGTTTTCCTTTCAAGGTTCACCGCATGATGTAGATGTAAAATTCCTTAATATGCAATCTAAAATGACTAACAATCATTGTTTACTTTTTAGCAATGAAAATCCTAGCTACTGAGGAAAGAAGATTACGATTCTTTCAAATAGAGAGCAAAGGGCACACTCTAAATGCACTTTTCGTAAATCATTTTTCGGACATAGTCTAAATGCAAATGCAAATGCACGTATTTTTTTTTCATTCCCCTTAATGTGAAGAATGCCAAAAAGGAAAACTAAGTATAGATCTGAAATATTTTCTTCAAAGTGAAATTTCGACAATTTCTTTTCAAAATGAAAGGAAGACTTAAATGACACTTTTCAATTTTGAATAGAAGATGCTTTCGACACTTCAAATATCAATAAATAAAATCAAATACATGACAAAAAGTTCAATCGACTAACTAGAGAAGGAAGACTCTACGACACTCCTCTTTTTGACACAAAACAACAGTTACGACACTTTTTGGATCAAAACGACAGATCGATTTACGCAACTTTTCGATGAAGGACTGTAAATAATGGACAAATACATAAAAAATATTTACTAATCCTAATCAATGGAGGCTGAACTATGTAAAGAAAGGAGGCTTCACAGAAACAAGGATGCATCTCACCTGCTACACTCGGGAAGTGCGATGCATACTGGCTTCCAGTTATAGACAATGCGATGGGCCAGGGAGTGTAATTGAGATGGGTTTTGGCTCAAATTTGCAGCTGATTTTAGTGAGTTAATCTGAGCTATTATGGACAGTAAAATTTAAAGTACAAGGGTATGACCTTGGGAGGTTATTGAACTACCAATAGGGCATCTAGAATGCTTGTAAGTCAGATGTTCAAGTCATAAACTAAACCTGAGATTGACTGAAGCAGCATTCATCTACTTTGCAATTGCAGAGCAAGAGAAATTCAAAGGCTATCTGGCTCACTTTAGGCTCCGTCTATAGTTTATAAAGCAAACAACAATAACAAACAAACATACTATTCAATCCCCAATGGAGTTGCCATTTTGTTTCTGGGAAAACTAGTGTCTTTTCGATTTGCTAGTCCCACTAGGATTGGCAGCTATCCTAGAAACAAACAATCAAAGCAATTTGTGATTTCCTCTATGTATGATAGATAAGCGAGAAGCCAATTGACCAACCTAGATCTTCTGCTTGACTCCTTGCTTGATTCCTCTCTCCCTTGATAGAGCTTGCAACTCCCCTCCTACTTGTCCCGCTTAGAGAATACCTGTAGAAACAAAGTAACAGAACACCATCAAAGCATCTCGATCTATTATATCATAAATAATGCAGAATCAGAAATACATTGAACATAAAATGGCATTTACAAATAACAAGATTCACAGGTACACGATTGTATGGAGGAAAACTCAAAAAACTTTATTAAAATAGAAGGGAGAATTACAACCCAGCTGTCTGATCTAGCATCATCCTCCCAGCATCAAAGCCCTCTTCACCTCATGAAAAGCAAGATCACCCAACAATAAAATGCTTCTTCTCAAAGATTAACTATCAACACTTCCTTACAAATTACAAAATTCCAGCCTCCATATCTTTCAGATGAGGGATCCATTTATAAATGTCTGCAAGGGTGTGAGTCATCTCTGGGTTTTTGGTTAGTGTTGTTCCACTTGTAGTTCTTGGTTCCACTTGGAGATTTCTTAGATCTCTTACTCATCCCTGGGCGAATTCAGAGAGGCAAGTGTCATAGGAGAAGTTTCTAGAAGATTCCATGAGCATCCACTTAGCAAACTATCTCATAAGTTTGTCCATTCTCACTCATCGCACCCCACAGAAGGCCTCTTCAGTATGCATTGCACCTGGCTAATGTAGGAGTTAGTATGCATCACATCCTGATAGTTAAGCAGTCAGTGTGGTCCAGTTTTGGCCAGTTCTAAGTGGTTTTTCAAGTGGAACTTTTAGGGAATGATGTAATCAGTTGACCATGATCCTTTAAGGTATGAAACAACACTTTTAGGGGTTAAAGAGCCCTTTGTTTATCGACATATAAGATTGGGGTTGCAGTGCCAAAATATGTCTATAATAGTGAGCTTTGTTAGGTATAATAGGAAAAACATATAGAAACTTAATGCATATAATCGTCAATTTATGGGAGATAGTGGAGATAAATATTGAAATTATAAAACCATCTCATCCATTTTATTTAGAGCTTATTTCCCTTTTAATATCCTTATTAAATGTACCATAAATGACAATAATATTTAGGAAATGAAATAAATATGAAATCTATGTGATCATGATAGTTGGCATACAAGAAATTAATAATGTTGAATGGGAAATGTGCGAGGAATTACATGTGCATGGAAATGTTGTATGGAGTGAAGTTTCTGTGGTGGAAGTTTTGTGCCGAAAGGAGGGGTGTAGAAGGAATTGTGCGTGGAGGAAAGAACATGTGTAATGGGAAACATGTATGGAGAAATGAATGTGAGCTTCCTTCTATACACATGAATTTGGCTAAGTAAAAACCCTTAAGAGAGTGTAGTTTTGAGGATCAATATGCCCCTTTGATCCTTTCTTTGATATCAACTCCACAAGTGCTTATGGTTGCAAAATGATTCACTTGTAGACTTCTACTAAGTTCATATACTACTTATTTCTCCTTGCCATTAATGTATTTTATTTCAATGTTGAACTGACCAATCAAGGCAAGCCACCTAGATTGCCCTTCACTTAATGTTAGGTCCCAATACTACTAGTTTAACCCCTTATTGTTATTAGTACAACACCCTTATTATATTTTTGTGCCCATGTAGTCCCTATATTGTTATTATTGTGCCCCATAGAAGCCCACTATTGTTATTATTATGCCCTTACATTATTATTATTATGTCGGCTCTAATTATATTATGTCCCCTTAGACTCCTATATATAGAAATGAGGTCTTGTCATTTGTATCATGCAAGAATTGTTCATTTGTGTAATGTAAAGGAGGTTTCACCCTCAAAGATTCTGAATTCTAAGTTGTTTATCTTTCTTTCATATCTTTTTGTGAGCTGGTTTCATAACATTTGGTATCGAGCTTTGGATTCTAGGGTTTCGCTGCTCCAAACAAGCCATCGTGGAATTTTCGCTATATTTTTTTTTACGTGCTGTTTCAGAAGCTAAAACACAAACACATTTGAGATGAAATCACACTAAATGTTAGGTTTGAATTTCAGATCTTGTATCACTATATTTGCGGATATCTGATATGAGGAAGTTAGGATTTTTGCAAGCTCCATAATTCCATCTCAAATAGGTCATCGTGGAAGTTTCGCTATAATTGTTTTTATATGAAGCTTCAGACTCTGAAATTAAAAGAAATGGAGATGAAAACATGGTGAATCTCAGTCCCAAATTTCAGATCTTGTTTCGCTATATTTTCATAAATACAGTCCAAGACATTTTGGGTTTCTGCATGCTCCCGAATTAAATCCCAAACAGGTGACCTTGGAAACATAGTCATAACATTCTCTCTAAGTATCAGATTGAAATTTCGTAAAAGTGATAGAACACAGACAAATTGTAGCTTGTTGGGTATCATTTTCAGAACCTAAGGTCGAAATAGTGACAAGTGGCACTTCGTACAAGTTCACTCTATTGAACTATTCTATAATTAGGTCATCGCAGGAGATTGGGAATAACGCTTTCTTTGGGAACCCAATTGTGATCCAACATGTGGAGATAGAAAGAGGACTTAGAGGGCTATAATAAGTTGAAATTTCAGAACTTAAATATTTGAAATTACAGAGTTATAGTCATTTCAAGATCGAGCTCCTAAAATCAAGAAAAATTGATATGAGGAAGTTTGATTGCAAGGATCCAGTAAATTGGATACTACAAATGGATTAATACTTTGATCTACATGAGGTGCAACTGTTACAAAAGATACATATTGTAGAATTTCCCACTGTAGATCACCTGATTATGCAATGTACTAAAGCAAAATACTTAATCTACTTATACAATCAAACTTGCGAAAGCTTAATCAATTTTGAGCAAGATCAAACAGAACACATATAACAGAGAAAAAGATTCAATCACACATGAAACATAGAAGAATACTTTAGAGAAGGCCTCAGCTAAAAACCTCATTATCTGTATTATCATACAAGTGGAAATATCTCAAGATTACATAAAGCTTTAGCTGTCAAGCTATCCAACTCCCAATACAATCCCTCATTGCCGCTCATAGACAAAACAAAAAATAGTTGTGCCCCTTCAGTCCTCCAAGCCTCCTATTTCCTTGTGCAATTTCTCCTAGATCCTCTAGCTATAGCCTGTTTGATTCCCACCTCACACACAACACTAACCTCTGAATTAACTGCGCAATCCTGAAGGAGTTAATTCCTTCTGCATGGATGAGTTCCCTTTATAGGAAAAATCCTCCAACTGATAGTATAATGTCCCTGCCTTTAATCTCAACTGGGTCTTTCTTTGAACTGACATGCATGATTTATTTATGAGAGAATATTTAGTTATCTCAAGAATACTAGTTGCATGCATCCATGCATTAACTGACTGAACTCACAATTAGTTCCTTCAACTGTTTGGAACTAATTTAACTGGACTTAACTCAGTTAAATGAGCTAACTAATTACAAATCAAACACAACTCATCCTTATCTCCTTAATTAAGGGATAACTTCCTCAATCAAAGGGATAAATGTTGCATGTCTTCACAAAAGACTCTCATGTTTGATTTTCTCCAACTAATTAACTCAAGATGAATTAATTAATTATTTTTCAAACAGCTAGTGAGACTAAATTCAAATTTTAATTCTCAATTTTGATTCAAGGACAAATCAAAATTGGAATATATCTCGAAATTCTATTTATATAAATGCTATTTTTAGCATTTTTATTTTTTGCTATTTCTCCTGAAATGCTATTTTTATTATTTATGTTTTTAGCATTTATTGTTGCTATTTTCAACACTCCCTCTCAACAAGAAAGTCATTCAAATCGAACCTAATCCTGAACCTTTGGAATGTTCTGCATGCAACACTTCTCTCAAGTGTTGTTGCTCCAACAACTCCAGAAACAAAAAATATCCAACCTAAATCAAAATGATGCCTCTGTCATCAAAGCCTCTGACTGCTATTGCCTTTGTCGACTGAAAACTTTGCACCTTTGTGCTCTTTAGTATCTAACTGCTCAAGCCTCTATCACTTTGATCTTTGATTGCATCGTTCACATTGATTCCTGCTGCTGCATCTGTGCTGCTGCTGGTCCTATCTCCCAGCACTGCATCCGCTCTGCACCTCCTCTCATCATGTTGTATCGTGATACCTACTGCTAAACTGCAACTCAATTACTAAGAAGTAAGTAACCGATCTCCCAACTGACCTCCCTATTGGGCTATAAGCATCCTCTGATGCTGAAGCTCCCTCTGCCACTGACAACTGCTCCCTCTCTGGCATCTTAGTTGCTGCAACAACTCCCTACATCTCGCACCATTGAACACATCTCCGTGTCATCCTACACTGGTACAAGACTCTTGTGACTCTTGCACTACTGCAACCTCGTGCAGTCTTAGGACTCCTACATTGTAGCTCTCTCTGCTACTCCATCTGCATTCATCTCTACGCACTGAGCCAATATTGCTACTCCTCATCAGGGCTCCCATAGCAAGGTCTAATCAAAGAGGTTGGGTACCTCAGATATCTTTCCCCTATTTCAACCTTCGTAGGACTATCACTTCACATTACCCCACCTCCCACCTAGAGGTATGGATGCATGTGATCCCTCTGCCCACTTGGCTCCAAATTTCCCCCTACTGGAGGTCTCTGCATGAGTGGATGCCTCCACTCAGTCTCCTCTCTGCTTCTTCAGTTGTGGCTGCTCCACAACCTCCTAAAGTTGTTTCACCAATTGTGGCTCCTCCACAATTGTTTGAGACTTCTTCTGGTGTTGCATGTTGAGAGGTAATGTATTCTCCCTCTCAACCACCAAGTCTCCAATAATTACCTTGCTCCTCAAGGCTTTGCATGAATCTTGAACCTCAAGAGCATACAGGTTCTTGACTCATGAATCGATCTGCTTCACCTGTCTCATGGTGATGTGTCAAAGGAAAAACTTTCCCTTACTAAAGACTACATCATAGCCTTTGTCTTCCAGCATTGCAATGGACACCAAATTTTTCCTCAGTCCTGGTACATACTTGATATCGGTCAAGGTAATGTGAGCTCCATGCTCCCTCTGAAAAACAACCAAGCCTACACCTGAGACACTATAATTTTCATCATTACCCACTGCTATGAGTATCTAGAGATCTTTCTCCTCCAAGGTACTGAACAAACTATTGTCGTCGGTCATGTGGAAAGAAGCTCCACTGTCAAGAAACTAAGCACATCCCACCATCGATGAAACCATGCATGTGATGAGTGTGAAATCAACCTCGAACTATGGGGCCAATGCCTCACCTTCATATCCTTCCTTGGATCCCATCTTGGATTTCTTTAGTGGACAATTTGTAGCAAAATGGCCCACCTCATGACAATGAAAGCATCATACTTTCGATTTGTCAAACTTCTTCCCACCATGGGAAGAACTCAATTTTGGATGAGAATCCTTCTCCTTCCCTTTCTTTGCCTTACTCTCCAAGGCGCAATTTTCTTCATCCTCCTTAGATGAAGAACCATCTCTGGTGCTTCTCCTTATCTCCTCCTGCATCATATCTAACCAAAGTCATTCCCAATCTGGTAGTTTCTCTCTTCCATTTACTGAGTCTTGGTAGCTATGCCAAATCTTAGGAAGACCGAGGAGAGCAATACTCACCATGTCATCATCAGCTGTTGTGATCCCTACACTTTCAAGCTTATCCTTGCAAGTGGTGAGCTTGTTCAGATATGTAGAGACCATGTCACTCTTTTCACACTTGAGTTTTCGAAGCTTGTCTTTCAGGGCCAACTTCCTCTGATCATTGTTGTTATGATATATATCTTTCAATGTTTTTCACATCGAAAATGGTGTCTCCTTAGCATGGAGGCTTGAGACAATGTGGTCTCAAACTCCCTCCAGGAGGATTCTCCTTTCTCTAGCCACACATTTCTTCCATTCTGCCAATTCTGTAGCATCAGTAGCTGCCAGCTTGGGGACTTCTTGATCAATGAAGTCCTTTAGACTGTTATCCTCTAATACTGCTTCCATGTGATCCTTCCAGGCTATATAATTCGAGTTGCCATCAAGGGCATACTCGAGTCTTAAACCATTGAACACCAATGGTGAAATTGAGATGTGATAAGAACTCGATTTCTATATTCAGGAACCTCAAACTTCAAACTTCTCCCTTCTTTTATACTGTTCTTCACTTTGATCACCTTTACTTAGATACCGTGTAGAATTTCCCACTGTAAATCACCTGATTATGTAATGTACGAAAGCAAAATACTTAATCTACTTCTACAGTCAAACTTGTGAAATCTTAATCAATTTTGAGCAAGATCAAACATAACACATATAACAGAGAAGAAGATTCAATCACACATGAAACATAGAAGAATACTCTGGGGAAAGCCTCAGCTAAAAACCCCGCTATCTGTATTATCATAGAAGTGGAAATATCTCAGGATTACACAAAGCTTTAGCTCTCAAGCGATCCAACTCTCATTACAATCCCTCACTCTTGCTCATAGATAGAGTAGACAACACCTGTGCCTTCCTTCAGTCCTCCAAGCCTCCTCTTTCTTGTGCAGTTTCTCCTGGGTCCTCCAGCTACAACTTGTGTGATTCTCACCTCACACACAACACTGACTTCTGAATTAACTGTGCAATCCTGAAGGAGTTAATTCCTTCTGCATGAATGAGTTTCCTTTATAGGAAAAATCCTCCAACTGATAGTACAATGTCCCTGTCTTTAATCTCAACACAGTCTTTCTTTGAACTGACATACATGAGTTATTTATGAGAGAATATTCAGTTGTCTAGAGAAAACTAGTTGCATGCATGCATGCATTAACTGTCTGAACTCACAATTATTTCCTCCAACTATTTGGAACTAATTTAACTAGACTTAACTCAGTTAAGTAAGCTAACTAATTACAACTCAAACACAACTCATCCTTATCTCCTTAATTAAGGGATAACTTCCCCAATCAAAGGGATAATTGTTGCATGTCTTCACAAAGACTTCATGTTAGGTCCCTATAATACTAGTGATTACCCCATTACTATTTTATTTGTATCCCTTATTAATATTGTTGCGCCCCTATTGTCCCCATATTGTTATTACTGTGCCCCATAGAATCCCTCTATTGTTATTTTCGTGCCTTTATATTATTATTGTTAGGTCGGCTTGGTTATATTATGACTCCTTAGACTCCTATATATAGAAAGGAGGTTTTCTCATTTGAATCATCCAAGAATTGTTCATTTATGTAATGTAAAGGAGGTTTCCCCCTCAAAGAGGTTGAATTCTAAGGCACTGATCTAACTTTTCTATCTTTTGTGAGCTGGTTTCATAACATTTGGTATCAGAGCTTTGAATTTTAGGGTTTCGCTGCTCCAAACAGGGCATCGTGGCATTTTCACTATAACATTTTTCTGAGATGTTTCAGATTCTACAGAAAAAACCCATTTGAGAAGAAATCGTGCTGAACCTTGGGTCCAAATTTTAATTCTTTTTGCGCAATATTTACAGAGGTATGATCTGAGGAATTCAGTCTTTTTGCAAACTCCTAAATTACATTCCAAATAGGTGACCTGGGGAAAATAGTCATAACTTTTGCTTTGAGCATTAGATTGAAATTTTGTAAGAAAATACAAAAAGAGGACAAACTATAGTTTCGTATGTATATTTTTTAGATCCTAACGTCGAAAAAATGACATGTGGCACTTCATACAAGTTCACTCTTTTGAAAAGGTATATAATCAGGTCATCTTGGGATATTGTGCATAACTCTTTCTTGGAGAACCTAAATTTGATCAGACTGGTGGAATTAGAAAGAGGACACAGAGGGTTACCACAGGTTGCAATTTTAGAACTGGAAGATCTAAAATTACAGAGATACATCAGAGACAATATCGAGCTCCTACAAAGTGAAAAAAGGTGTGTAGATTTTTTCAAATTTTTTCTTAAGCTTGGTTTGAAAAATTATTTTGAAGGAATTCAAAGGGCATAGTATAGCATTATTATCGGTAACTGACGCCCGAAGAAATAAAATGCAAACACCTAGTAAGCAACCTAAAATCTCTAGCATGACTTATGAAGAAGAGGAAGAAATGCAACATGATATATCAAAATTATGAGACCAAGTTCAACAAATGTCACTCGCACAAAAAGTAATAGAATCTAAGATGGATGGTTTAA
>APFE030259673.1:159988-178028 GCA_000404065.3 Pinus taeda
TACAAAGAGTAGCACTAATGCACTAAGAATTCCTCAATCAAAGTCTATATGTTCCAAACTAGCTGCTCATGGGCAATGGAGGAGGCTTATAAAGGAGAAGGAGTCTCCATGAATAGGTAAAGGATGATCTCTCCCCCAAGATAAGTGGATGATCAGTCGAAAAAACATGCCTGAGAAAGGGTGGCGACCTCAACAATGCTAACAGCCAAGTCTGGAGTCATCTGGAAGGTTGGCTGTTAGAACAAACTTGCCTAAACAGGATCAGCGCGGGTGCAAAACTGGGCTGGCACGCTGGCATCGCAAATCAATTATAGAAAAGGTCTGGTCAGCGCACAATGATACAAACGGAGGTCGCGTTGTCCGTGAAATTGGACCAGCGCGGAAAACACGTGTGCTTTCGCGCTGGCAGTGCAGCAGTTACATTATCCTCCGCCAGTCAGCGCGGTTATTTAATGAACAGTCGCGATGATTCAAATAACTTAGGCAAAGAGGTTTTTTAGCCATTTCAGAGGGCATAGTCAAGGTGAATGTGACTTTATGACACAGTAGGGAGACTGACAAGGTGACAGTGATATTTTACTGTGTAACAGCTACTCTTAAACTTAAAATAAAGGATGAAAAAAATAGTGAATTTTGAACCAGTCCTCCTTGTAAGGAAGAAGACTAAAAGTGGGGTGGAATGCAGCGAGGTTAGAAATGAAACATACCTAGGCACCATTAATGGATTGAAGATCCAATGGTGGGGTTAGATATTAGTCTGCTACTGGTAAAAGCTTAATTCACATCTTTCTTCAATCTCGTTTTCCCTCTCACCCTGTGGAAAGTGAAAATATGCTACTCGTAAATTTAAAAGCAAGGATGAAAAAATAAGTTAATTTTGAACCAAAGATCTGACGTGTGTGTACTCCTCCCTGTGTGGAAGAAGACTAAAAGAGGGGTGTAATTGTAGCGAGGTTAGAAATGAAACGTACCTAGGAGCCATTAATGGATTGAAGATCTAATGGTGGGGTTCGATATCAATCTGCTACTGGTAAAACCTTAATTCACAACTCTCTTCAATCTCATTTTCCCTCCCACCCTGTGAAAAGTGAAAATATGCTACTAGTTTTCCCTCCCTCTGCCTTTTGAAAAGTGAAAATTGAATTCACAACTCTCTTCAATCTTGTTTGCCCTCCCGCCCTGTGAAAAGTGAAAATATCTACTAGCTCTCCCTTCACCCTATGAAAAGTGAAAATATACTACTTGTTTTAGAAAGTAAATGAAGATTGGAATTAGGAGGGCTTTGTTACATCAAAATTAATTTTTTCAAGAATGTTAAAATTTCCCTCTCTAAAAAACAATAAATACAATATTTATAGAGTATGGAGTAGATTTGTAGGTGTAATGTAAGTATGTAAAGAATTCTAAATATGGGCTTAGTTAAATAATAATAGTAATAATAACAATAAAAGTCAAAAGTATGGGGATGAGTGCGAAAATCTAAATGTTGGCTCAATTAATAATAAAAATAGTAAAATTCAATTTGTTATATTTTGATTTTGTTATTAACTTGTGAATAGGTTTTGTTACAATACCATGGCTTATCAACACCTGAAGCCCAAAAAAACATAACTTATTCACAACCAAAATATTTTATAACAATATGACAAGATTCTTAACCATGGATATTCACCCCCCACTTTATAGTGGATATTATTAACTTGTAAAAAATTGGTTCTGTTATAATACCATGGGCCAATACTATGGCTTATCAATACCACATGCTCTAAAAACATAACTTATTTCACAATCAAAATATTTTATAACAATATGAAAATATTCTTAACCATGGATATCCATTCTCATTTTACCATGGATATTATTAACTTGGAAATAGACTTTGTCACAATACCATGGGCCAATATCATGGCTTATCAATATCACATGCCCAAAAAACATAACTTATTTCAAAATCAAAATATTTTATAAGAATATGACAAAATTATTAATCATGGATATTCACCCCCTCTTTGTCATTGATATTATGAACTTGTCAATAGACTTTGTTACAATAGCATGTGCTAATACCATGGATTATCAATACCACATGCCAAAAAATCATATCTTATTTCACAATCTAAATATTTTATAACAACATGAAAATATTCTTAACCATCGATGTTCACCCCCACTTTGCCATGGATATTATTAACTTGTAAATAGCCTTTGTTACAATACCATTGGCCAATATCATATCTTATAAATAGCACATGCCCAAAAACCATAACTTATTTCACATTAAAAATATTCTAATTTAATTTAATTTTATAACATTTTTTATTTGAAGGTAATAGGAAAAGGGTTGTAATTAGTTTTGAGATATATAAACCCTCTATCCTCACGATTACTAAAATTATTCTCATATAAATTAAATTAAGGTTTTAATAAAAGTAAAAATGAGAATACTTTTGTATTTAAAGATGTGAAATTTATATAATACAAATATTAGTTAGAACCAACATAGATCTATCTTAACTAAGGATCCAAGTGATGATAGCAAGAAAAGTGAAGGGAAGAGAGGGGGAGGGACATAGTGACAACGATGGAGGGTGGAGAGAGAGAGAGAGAGAGAGAGAGAGAGAGAGAGAGAGGGGGGGGATAGAGAGAAGGAGGTAGGAAAGAGAGAGGGGAGGGAGAGAAGAAGAGAGTGGGGGAGAGAGATATGGAGTTGGAGGGGGTAGAGAGGGATATGGAATTTGAGGGGGAGAGAGAGGGAGGAAATAACTAAGGCATAGGGAGATAGAGGTGGAGAGAGAGTGAGGAAAGAACTAAGGCATAGGGAGATAGAGGTGGAGAGAGAGAGAGAGGAAGTGACAAGGGATAGATGAATAGAGAGAGAGGGAGATAAGAGAGGAGGGGAGAGAGAGAATAGGTGGGGATAAATATAGGGAGAGAAGGGAAAGAGAGAGAGAGGGAGAAACAAAGATGGAGGGGGACAGAGGGAGGTGAGAGAGAAAGGGAGAGAGAGGACTAAGAGAGAGGAGAGAGAGATGAAGTTAGAAGGGGAGAGAGAGGGAAGGAATAAGAAAGACATAGAGGGAGAAAGGTAGAGACAAAGAGGGAGTGACAAGGGAGCAATGGAAATAGGAGAGATAGAGGGAAGAGAGAGAGGTAGAGAGGAAGAAGGAGGGAGAGAGAGAGATAGATGTGGAGAGAAAATGTGTATTTTTTGGGGGTGAGATAGAGAGAGGGAATAAGAAAGAGACACATAGATACAAATATAGATATTATATAGTATTATATAACCAACCTAGATTCATCTTAACCTGGATCTACCAAGCACCAAAAAAGAGGTTTGCACATCAAGAGATTGGATCCCTCTCAGCGCTTAATAGATCTAGGTTAAGATGGATCTAGGCTGGCTTAATAAGTTAGTAGCTGTATTCGATAAACTAACACTTTTTTCTATGGTTGTGTTTGAAAACAATTTTTCCATATTTGGTGTATTTATCATAATAATAATAATAATCTAATTTTAATTTAATTTTGAGCTTACCTTTTTTATGCAATGATTTTGTTGTTAGTTTATAGATATAGACATGTTATACTTTTGGAATTTGAAAAGGAAACACATGCTCTTAACTTGGTTGTATTGAAAACATTTAAGTGTAAGAAAGAAATATGCCCTCTTAACTTGGTTGTTTAAAAAACATAAATGTTCTTGTATACTAGGTGGGTGAAAACAAGAGAGAGTATATGGTAAGTGGATTAAATAATTAAAAACAAATGTTAGTTAAGGCAAAGTTACAAAAATCTAACAAATGGGCTAGTGTTAGGATATTACTATTTTGGGACATCTAAAGTTGAAGGGTACATTTTGTGGAGGTGTAGTCTAAACCCTTGGGTGTAGGGCACATATTACCGGTATCTTGGACTTTTGGTGTGTGTTAGTGGTATCAACTAGTGGTGGAGTGTCCAACCAATGAGTATGCAAAGTTTTTCATTTACAAGGTTGGCATTAATCAAGTATTCTCCCTCTCTACCCAACTCTAAGATGAGGAGTGTGCATAATGGACTTATTATTGTAACAAATTGCAAATATTTGATTATATTTAACTTCAAGGGCTTGAAGTGGCTGCCTCAACCTACAAATCTTTAAAGGAATTATTTGTTTTTTAATTAATCCCTTTTGGTCAAGGAGCTACAAAAGAGGAAGGCCTTATGGCTATTTTCAAGGGGTTGTAATGACCCTCATCTTGTGTTAAATATGTAGATATGATGCTAATGGTCTTGTTCTTTGTACATTCACGTATATAATGTAGATATTTTCCTATCACCTTGCATTGTGTAAATATGATAAATATTTTGTGGTTACCCTAATGTATATGTTGAAGTTCCACTTGCATGATTATGGGAAACACTTCTCAGTTATCCTTGTGTACATCGGGAAGATCATAATTACTCTATGAGATAAAAACACCTAGTAATATTTTCACATTGAACACTATACAATAAACTTAACCCTAATATCTTAGTGAAGAACAAGTAACTAGCTAGACTCTAGAAGGGTTTTTGGATTGGTTGTTAGTGAAACTCATAGAAGTTAGGTGTTCCAATGTGTGGTGAGTGTTAGTGAGTGCTAGGGAAACATAAGGGAGCACTGGGTAAAAATGCATGGAAATGAATGAATAAGAGTGTATGATAGGGAGTGTTAATGAGTTCCATGTGTGGTAACAGGGGAGTGACATGGTATGCTAAGTAGCGCTAAGTCATTCTAGCGTGCCAGAATGACATGCAACCAATATGTGCTAGGTGCCAAGGTGTGCCAAATAGTGCTAGGAAGTGTTAGGGAGCATTAGGGAAACACAAGGGAGAACTAGGTGAAAATAATGCATGCAAATGAATGATTAATAGTTTGTGATAGGAAGTGTCAGTGATTTCATCGTGTGCTAAGGAGGGAGTGACAAGGTATGCTAGGCAATTCTAAGGCATTCTAGAGGCCAGGGAAACATGACAAGATGTGCTAGGTGCTAAGGTGTGCTAATGCATGCTAGGGTGAGTTATGGAGTGTCAGGGAAAAATGAGGGAGCACTAGTTTCAAATGCATGGAAATGAATGAATAAGAGTGTGTGACAAGGATTGTTAGTGAATTCTAGGTGTGCTAAGGAGGGAGTGACAAGGTATGGTAGGTAGTTCCAAGGAATGCTAGAGTTCCAGGGCAACATGCCAAGATGTGCCAAGTCCTAGCATGTGCCAATGTGTGTCAGGGATTGCTATGAGAATGCAAGGGAGAACTAGTTCAAATTGCATGGAAATGAGTAGATAAGATCGTGTGATAGGAAGTGTCAGCAAGTTCTAATTGTGTTAAGGAGGGAGTGACAAGGGTATATGATAGGTAGTGCCAAGGCATGCTAGAATGTCAGGGCATGTTAGGGAGTGGAAAATCATGCCAAGGAATATAGGGGATGATAATGTGTGCCATGTAGTGCCAATGGATTGTTATACGTGCCAAATGTTATGGCATGTGAAGATGTAAACTATGTTGTTTAGTTGTTTTATGGGCACTATTGGATGTGAGCCTTGACTTGGTAACTTGTTGAGTGGGATGAGTTAATATTGGACATGAAAAGCCTAAGATGATTTATAGTCCATTAGGGGAATAATACATAGTCTAGTTGTAGTAAATGTAACTTGGTAAATTTGTTTTAGTCAAGGTAGGACTTAGTTGGGTTCCTAAGTCTAAAATAGAATAACGGTAGTTATGATGGAATGATAATTAAGGAGTTCCATGGCATGCCAAGGAATGAAAAGGCATGTTGACATATGCCAAATAGTGTCAATGCATGTCAAGGAGTGTTTGGGAGTGTCAGGGAATCATAAGGGAGAACTAGGTCAAAGTGCATGGAAATGAATGAATAAGAGATTATGCCAGAGAGTGTCAATGAATTCTAGATGTCCCATGGATGAAGTTTGTTGGGAGAATTTCATATTAAGACTTGTAACAGGAAAGCCTATGATTGTGATAAGAAGATGGAAAACACAGTTTGAGACAAAGGGAGATTTTGGTCTAGGCACACCACTATTTTCTCAATGACTTGCTTGGGTTTCCAGGTGACCAAAAAGTAAGGTTATCTATGAGGGCATGGAAACTAGGGAGTGCCAAGGTGTGCAGTGAATTTCAAAAAGTGCTAACACATGTTATAAATTTCCATGGAATGTTAGGCATGTCAAGACATGCCAAGTGTAAGGCATGCCAATGTGTGCTAGGTTCTAGGATGTGGCACCAACACATGCTAGGGATTTCCAAGGAAACACAAGGGAGAACTCATTTCAATTACATGTAAATGAATGAATGTGCATGTGTGATAGGGAGTGTCAACAAGTTGTAGGTGTTCTAAGGAGGGAGTGACAACATATGATAAGCAGTGCCAATAGATAATAGAGTGCTAGGAAATCCTACTAAGATGTGACAAGTGCCATGGTGTGCCAATGTGTGCCAAGGAGTGTTAGGGAGTGTTAGGGAAACACAAGGGAGAACTAGGCCATAATACATGGAAATGAAGGAATAAGATTGTGTAGCATGGAGTGTTAGTGAGTTCCAAGTGTGTTAAGGAGGAGTTACAAGGCATGCTTGGAAATGCTAAGGAATGCTAGAGTTCTAGGGTGACATGCGGCCAAGATGTGCCAATCCATGTAAGGAAGTGTTAGCTGGGGGTGGCAAGGAAACATAAGGGAGAACAATGTCAACATGAATGGAAATTAACAAATAAGAGTTTGTGATTAGAAGTTTCAATGAGTTCTAGGTGTGCTAAGGACAAATTGACAAGGTGTGCTAAGGAAATTAACAAATAAGAGTTTGTGATTAGAAGTTTCAATTGAGTTCTAGGTGTGCTAGGTAGTGTTTAGGCATGCTAGAGGCTAGGGTGACATGCCAAGATGTCATATGTGCTAGGGTGTAATAACATGTATCAAGGAGTGCTAGGGAAACACAAGGGAGAACAAGGTAATAATGCATGGAAATGAATGAATAAGAGTTTGTGACCAAGAGTGTCAACGATGTCTAGGTGTGCTAAGGA
This sequence comes from Pinus taeda, assembly GCA_000404065.3. Lineage (NCBI taxonomy): Eukaryota > Viridiplantae > Streptophyta > Pinopsida > Pinales > Pinaceae > Pinus > Pinus taeda. Next base: position 167,044 of record APFE030259673.1, read on the forward strand.
GAGAGTGACAAGGTATACTATGTAGTGCCAAGGAATGCTAGAGTGTTAAGGCGGTAGGCTAAGATGCGTTAGGTGCTAGGGTGAGCTAGGGAGTGTTAGTGGGTGTCAAGGAAACATAAAGAATCACTAGTTCAAAATTCATGGAAATTAACGAATAAGAGTGTGTGAGAGGGAGTTTCAATGAGTTCTAGGTGTGTTAAGGAGGGAGTGACAAGGTTATATGCTAGGCAATGCCATGGTATGCTAAACTACCAAGGCATGTCAGGAAGTGCCACAATGTGCTAGGGATTGTCAAAGCATGCCAAGGAATGTAGGGGATGTTAACGCATGCCACATAGTACCAAGACATTCTAAGACATGTTAGGTGTTATGGCATGTCAAGATGTAAATTGTGTTGCTTAATTGTTTTAGACCAAGGTTGGATGTGATGATCCTTTCCTTGGTAACTTGTTAAGTGGGATGAGTGAGCTTGTACATAAGTACCCTAAGATGAGTTACAAGTAGTTCTTAGGTGAAGAAGGCATATGTTGAATTTCCATGACACATGAGAATCCGGGTTTGGCCTTAGAATTTTTTATGCAAACACACTCAAGTGCCACAACACATCTACTATGCAGAATGAAATCTCCCATGAAAGAAAAAATAATGGATTGAATTCACATAATTTAGGGTCTGCACATCTTCATATGTTAATTCTTATTATTTTGATATACAATAGCCATTTATATGTCTGGTGTAAGACTCCTTTGGAGATTTCTATCCAACAACAACATCTATGTGGTAAAAGGTGTAATGTCAGAGGTTGATCCATCAAAAATAGCAACCAAAAGGGACCTTACTATGCACAAAGATGAAGAATTAAAATTATTGTTATCTATGAGTCTTGATGTGGAGGTATGGGACAAAATTACATAGGTAGCGAACCTTTTTGTTTAACCAATCAAGATCTAAACAAGAAAATGTGTGATTATATATACACGTGTGATAGTATTTGGAGAAATTCCAACCTAACCCACAAATTTGTTGACATTTTGTTGGAGCTAACCTATAATTGTTCCTAAATTTAATAAACATGTAAAATAGGACTGACTTTTCAATACAAAATATAAATTGATAGGAAAATGGTGAAATTGTGAAAGAGTAAAAATTGGTATGGTTTAAAGGGATCGATCCCTTTGAAAAGTCTTAAATGTGGTAATGAAGGTTGAGCCTCATTCTAGAACCCCTTTGGGCATCCATCTTAGTAATTGGTGTAGGATGAAACACTTCATAATATTTTTTGTAGTAGTGATGTTAGCACTTGTATAATGACATGGGGTTGGAGTTGGCCTCTCAAAGCTCATTTGTCTACTTTGGAACTTCTCTAGGGTGATTCCTTAGATGATTTGGAGTACAAGGGCATGATTTTATATGTAGTTTGCATTGAAGAAGATTTGGAGGCTAGATACTGTAGAAAAACCCTTTGTTCTGAACAGGAAGCACATGCCACTGAAGAAAGTAACAACAAGTACACATATTTGGAACTCAAATCACATCACTATTTATTACTCTTTGAAACAAGAAATAACTAAAAATTTCAAACACTACTATTCACTTTTCCTTTAGTCTAGAAGGTACAATGAATTTGGAAACATGTACAAAAATGTCTCAACTTTCTTAACTCCTAATCCTAATGCACCTTCCTTGCATGGATAGATAATACAATTAAAGTCTTCCGCTAGTGAATATGATATGAGATATGCAAACATGCTTCCTTAGCTAAGGCTGAGAATTAATAACTAGGGAAGTGCTCCTCTTAATTATGCATGCAAAAACTAAATAAAGCAAAGATTTTCACTACTCCAAATGCCAAAAACGAATCCACTTCCTAAGGTAAGTGCTTTGCCTAGAACAAGATATTAAGGACTCCTAAACTTTGTTGCTTCCTTCAAGAGAAGTGTATGTCAAATATAACTAAGCTATCATGCACTATCCTCCAAATTCATTCACCTTTAACAGAAATCTTGCAACCAGAAAAAGACAAGAGACCAATATCCAACAGAATTCGCTAACCAGCAAGAGACCCTTGTGCTCAAACAATGAGATAATAAGGGAATGTCAACTAGGGTGGAATATTTCACCAATGAAATTGACAAGAGATAAAAGGGGTCAAAAAATATGAGACCTAATGCTCAAGAACAAATGAATTAATCCACACTTGGTGATCCAAAATGAATTCAATCCTTCTTTACTTATAGATTTTGCAAAGGGGTTTAATATTCTTAAGTTCTTGAGTAAACCTTACCCCAAACCTCAAATTTGGGTTTTTTAAGCCCAGTTTCCCCAGAAATTGCCCAACAATGGGTATTTTGGGTTTTTTCCCCCTTTATGGAGGACTATATTCTACGGGGATGGATAGGATATTACATCCCATTCGTCCTCAATTCATAGAGGACATTACATGGCACCTAATAAAAGAAACAATGCTTTAGTTTAGGAGGTATTAACTAAATGCTTATTTCTTTCCACATAGGACATACATATTGCAAAAATGATCATGGGGTACAAATACTACAGAAGGCCTAAATCTTACTAGCATTGTCATAGTCCAATAATAAAAACCCTTTCAAGTGAAACAAGGTCAGTATCGCATACTACAAGCACAAATGACAAATTCAAAAACAATATACTTATTCAATGAAAGAATGACGAATCATATTAGCGCACTTTAAATTTAATTGCTCTTCAGTTGTAGTGTCAATCAAAATTTCTCAAGTTGGATCATAATTAAGTACTCAGTGTTGTTTTGGGTCCAATTTCGGGAAAAGGAGGAGCTCTTAGTGACAATGGGATGATCAGGCTTTTCAGAAGGGATCTCTCCTATACTTTTCAACATATGAGCCATTCATTCTAGTAGAGGAGATACAAAGAAGCCTTTAATAAGGACCTTTCCAAGATCAATTTGGAGGCAAATCCATTTTCAAAGATTAAACATAGTTCTAGATTCAAACAACAGTAGTCATTTTTCAAAAAAAATATTAATTCTGAAGAAATTGGAGCCAAGCTGACATGTTGACCATTTATTCTTCTACTGGACAAGGAAGCATAGGGAGAAGGACTTTGCTTGGGCTTATTGTGACAAGATTCTCGAAGACCCTAAGCTACTTTGTAAATTTTGCAAATCGAAATGTAGTGGAGGAATTTATAGATTCAAGTACCACCTTGCACAAATACTCGACCATGATATAGGTCTCTGCAAAAACGTTGATGAAAATGTCAAACACCAAGAAACCTTGGCCATTGGTATGCTGAGTTAGCATAATGCAAAGAAAGAAAAGCAAAAAAAAAGAAATAGGAACTCTTGTAGTTGACAATTTTTCTTCCACTAACCCATTGTCATCTCCCTCTGTTGAATCCTCAATGTAGTTCCCAAGTTTCCCACACATACCTCCAAATTGAAGTCAAACTCAAGGCCAAATGAATCCTCTTGCATTCGACATTGGAGGTGGAAAATAAACACCTTTTTTTATCCCCGCACAAAACCTGGTTCCCAACCTACCTTGGATACCACTGGTTGGAAAAGAAATATCCATAGTCAAGCAAGGGAGACCATTGATAACTTTTCGTACTATTCTGGCATACCTTTCCACTATGCCATAAGTCCTTATTGGCAAGCTATGATTGATACAGGTTTTGTTGTAGGTCCAGGCTTCAAAGCTCCTTCATTATAGAGCATTAGAAGTGTTGAATATTCCATGCTTGTTCTATCTGAATTTCATTCATCATGGGTAGAAAAAGGGTGCACGATCATGAGTGGTAGATGGATAGATCAGAGGAATAGAACTTTAATAAATATCCTTGTATCCAGGGTTCAAAGCTCCTTCATTAGAGAGCATTAGGAAAAATTTGTTATTAGAAAGTGTTGAAGATGCCATGCTTGTTCTATCTGAGTTTCGCTCATCATGGGTAGAAATAGGGTGCACGATCATGAGTGACGGATGGATAGATCAGAGGAATAGAACTTTAATAAATCTCCTTGTATCTTTTCTAGTAGGTACAACGTTTCTCAAATCAATGGATGCCTCAGACAAGGTTTAGACTGCACAACTTATTTATGAAATGATGGAGGAAGTCATTAAAGAAGTGGGAGAAGAAAATGTTGTACAAATTGTCAGCGACAATGTAGCTAATTTTATGGCTGTTGGTAGACATTTTGAGATTAGGCACCCCATTACTTTTTGGACCTATTGTGTTGCCCATTGTATAGATTTAATGCTTGATGACATCTGTAAGCTTCATTAGATACATGAGGTTGTGGAGAAGGGAAATCCATCACCAAATACCTATACAACCACATTATTTTCCTAAACACCATGAGAAAATACACTGAAGGTAAACACATTGTTTGACCTGCAGTGACTAGATTTGCAACAATTTCATATCTTTGCAATTTGTGGTTGAGTAAGAGATAAATCTGAAGAGGATGTCCTTGGGACTTGAGTGGATGGCATTTAAACATTCAAAGACCCTTGAAGACATTGAAGTTGTTGCACTTGTGTTTAATGATGGTTTCTGGAAAGATGTCGAAGAGATTATTGTTGTGATGGAGTCCCTTGTTAGAGTTCTTAGGTACTTCAAGTCTTTTAACTTTTTCATGTTTTAAATTTCATTTCAAGTTTATTTTTATTTTCAATGTTTCATATTAATTTAAATTTGAAAGCTTCAACTTTCAGGATGGTTGATGGTGACAAACTCGTTGTGGGTTACATGTATGAGGGAATGGATCTCATAAAGTTGGCCATCAAAAGAAGATATGGGGATGAGGAGGCAAATTCTATGGCTCTTTGGGACATTATTGATGCACAGTGGGATAGGAAATTGCATTCCCCCTTACATGCTACTAGGTACTTCTTAAACCCATAGTATTTTTATGATAAGAGCAAATTTAATGAGGATGGGGAGGTTCACGAAGGACTTATGACATGCATGGAAAGGTGCTTCCCTGATCCAGAATTTCAAAGTCATATCTTTTCCCAACTATAGGATTATAGAGCACCACTTAAACTATTTTCCTATACCAGTGTTATATGAGCAAGGTCTAAGGTGTTACCAGGTACCCCTAATTGAGGCTTGAAGGCTTTATTAGTTCATTAAATTTGTTTAAACTGTATTTCGTATGCTAAATGTTTTATTAATTTTTTTTGTCTTTCTACGTTTTTACTATTTAGTATTTAGTAATTCTACTCATGAACCCTTGCTACTTGCTAGGTCTTAGGTGGCAAAACTTTTGTAGTGATACACTAGATTTGAAGAGATTTTCCATTCGAATCTTAAACCAAGCATGCAGTGCTTTAGGTTGTGAGTGCACCTGGAGCATGTTTGAGAAAATACATTCTAAGAAGCACAACTGATTGACACAAAAGTGCTTAAATAGCCTTTTATTTTTCCATTACAATCTACAACTTCGCAACAAGAAAATACTAGGTGAGAGATTGAATTTGAAGGTTTCATAATCTGATTTGGAATTTAAATTTTAAACTTTAAAGTTCAAATTCAAACTTAAATTCACATTTCAATGTCTCATGATAATAATAGGTTTGGATCATTCACAAATAGACATTGAAGAGATAGATTTGCAAACTACAAATGCAGCAGATTGGGTCCAATTAGAGGAGGCTCCTCTTTTAAGCCTACGTGACTTCAAGAACTTTGAGAGTCAAGCAAGTGAACGAGTGGGAGGAATCACTTCTAGTTCTCACTCTTAAGAGTCTTAGACTCTTAGTTACTGATTTTTTCTAATTAGTATTCAGTTGTTTGTAAACATTTAGAAGCAGTTGCTTCTAGTTCTATGTAGTCACTAGTTAGGAGTCATGACTCAGTACTTTGGATCATGTTTGGACTCATAACATATATGAAATGCTTATTAATTCATGATATTTTGGACATATATTGATATTAACAATAGTTTGGACATGGCTTTGCTGAATATCAATGAAAAATGTTTTTTTTTTTTTTAATTCAATATATGTGTATATTTTTATTTATTGAATTCACTAATTTTTTCCTAATTTTTTTCTTTGGATTTTTCCCCAATCAAATTAAAACTCTTAGATCTTTTGCCTTGCTGATTTGTTGTCTATTCTGATTCTAGTAACATTGGTTACAAGTTTCATTCTACACTTATGAGTGCTAAGGTGTGCTAGAGAGTGCCACTGCATGCTGAGGAGTGTTAGGGCATACTAGGACAACACAAGGGAGCATTAGGTCAAAATGCATGGAAGTGAATGAATACGAGGGTGTGTTGGGGAGTGTCAATCAGTGCTATTTGTCATGCCAAGGAGGGTGTGAAAAGGTATGCTAAGAATAGGTACGGCATGCTAGGGAATATTATGGAATTTCAAGAAGTGCTGGAGTGTGCTAGGTAGTTCTGGGGTGTGCTAACATGTGCCAAATAGTGCCAAGTCATTCCAAGTGCTAAGACATGCTAGGATGTGCAGGGTGTTAGAGTATGCCAATATGCGTCAAGGAGTTTCAAGGCAAGAAAAGGAATAACCAAGCTAAAATGAAAGGAAATGAACACATAAGAGGGTTAATAAGTTGGGAAATTATCTTTTTCAAAAGGGGAATGCTAGGCACACTAATAATATGTTCCAACACATGCCAAGTTCCAATGTGTGCCAAGTGCTAATTTTTGTCAATGCAATATTATGCCAAGGAGTTATAGGGCATGCTAGGGAATACAGGGAATGCCAACACATTATAGGGGAGTGCTATGCTTTGCTATGACATGCCAACATGTACTTTGACATCCTACTCATGGCAAGTTGTTCTAGGTACAAAGATGTTCCAAGTACAAAGATGTTCCAAGACATGTGAGGTGTTAAGGAATGTTAGTGTATTGTTCCAAAACGTGTTAAGGGGTGCCATGAGTGTTGAGGAGTGCTAGGTCTCTCTCATTAATAAAATTGACAGAGCTTGATTATGTATTAAATAATATAATTCCTACACACACTAGTGGAACTTTATATAAAGGAAATTTGCTAGATAATAAACCTAATAGAGATGAATCGTGTGTTGACTCATAGGAAGACTATATTCTTATGACTTAAGGAAAATCATACACACTAATTACTTCTTTACAAATTGACTGGCTATTATAACTACGATGACCTTGGACACATGATGAAAAAGACTCCACAACAATGGTCTTCAATCATTATATTTTGACAAAAAATATAGTAACAGGTACATAGCGTCATCAAAAACTCATTGGAATGATCAATGATGACAAACATTTTTTTACCATCACCAAAAGTAACCAAAAAGAGCATTTGTGAGGGTCAATAAAAGATCGTCACTCGAAGTGTCACGAAAGAGAGAATTAGTGATGGGCCTTTACCGAACCTCACCAAAAGTGTCACCAAAGTGAGAATTAGTGATGGGAAATTAACGACCCTCACCAAAAGTGTCATTGAAAATGGCTTTAGTGACAAACCTTAAAGGACCATCACTATATACACTTACAACAATTATTTTTTAAAGACCGTCACCATATGCGACATTGGTGATGGACCTTAAAGGTCCATCACAGGCATGAAGTGTCATAAAAAACTCATTGGAATGATAAATGATGACAAACATTTATTGACCGTCACCAAAAGTAACCAAAAATATCATTGGTGACGGTCAATAAAAGATCATCCCTAGAAGTGTCACCAAAGAGAGAATTAGTGATGGGCCTTTAAAAACCCTCACCAAAAGTGTCACCAAAGAGAGAATTAATGATGGGCCTTTAACGACCCTCACCAAAAGTGTCGTTCAAAATGGCTTTGGTGACAAACCGTAAAGGACCATCACTATATACACTTACAACAACATTTTTTAAAGACCGTCACCATATGCAACATTGGTGACGGACCTTAAAGGTCCGTCACAAGCATGACCCTCACCGTTGACATTTTTTCTTATAGTGAAGATAAGTGCATGAGTTTGTTGTGTTCTCTACCCGCTTCGTGAGATAGTCTAGTTGTTGCAATAGGTAGCAATACAACTACCTTTCAATTTGATGCAATAGCCTCATCCTTATTATTGTCCTTGTTATCAGAGGAGATGAGATGGAACAATATGGAGGGCCAGAATGGTGATGCCTTATCTGTATGAGGACGGTCCCAAAACATAAACAAAAATAAGTCCCTGAATGGGAGATCTAAATCTAGAGGGAGATCTAAATCTCCAAGAAAACCTATAAAGGTGAGCTGGAAATGAGGAAAGGAAGGAAACTTCAAAAAGGAATGTAGACCTAAAACTCTTGATAAAGGAAATGGATCTAATGATGCTCCTTCTACATAGGTGAAACCACCTCAGATGAAGGTGGGGATGTGTACTTGGCTTATTCTTCAAGTACACATTTAGATCATGATGCATGGTTGATTGACTCAAGTGAAACCTTTCACTTCACTCCCCATAGGGAGTGGTTCTCAGAGTATGAGAAATATGATGGTGGTGATGTTTTCTTAGGGGGTGGAAGGAAGGCTAGAATCATTGCATGTGGAAATTCAAGTTGAAGTTGCAAGGTGGGAGGATTAGAACATTCTTGCATTGGCTAGAAACATGATTTATGTAAGAAAGATGGATGATGCAAGTGTAAAAATAGTGTCCGGGAAATATACATGTAATATGGTTTGGGGAGCACCAGTATTGATGCAAGGAGTTCATATTGGAACTCTGTACAAGCTTATGGGTAGCACTGTTATTGATGGGTGCAACATTTCTGTGCTTCCTGAAGGTGGAGTAGAAAATCTAGTGGTATTTGGAGAAAAGACAATGCTATGGCATTAAAGGCTTGGACATATTGGAGAGAAGGGCCTTCGAATACTTCATAGGAATGGTATGGTAGAAGGTATGTCTAATTTATCTTTGGATTTTGATTTCTATGAATATTGTGTATATGGGAAGCAGAATCAGGTGAGTTTCCCCTTTACTGCTAAGAGGGCGAAATGAATATTAGAGCTTGTGCACAGTGATGTGTTTGGAATTGTGTTGGTTCCATCACTGGGTAAGTCTATTTACTATGTATCATTTATAGATGACTTATTAAGGAATACATGGATATATTTCCTTAGGAATAAATCTGAAGTCTTTGACAGGTTTAAATAATTTAAGGCTTTGGTGGAAAGCTAGACAGAGAAGAAGGTAAAGGTGTTGAGGATGGATAACGGTGGAGAGTTATGCAAGGAGTAATTTGAAGAGTTCTATAAAAAGTGTGGTATAGGATGGTAGAAGACTACTCCATATGCACCTTAGAAAAATAGAGTTGCAGAAAGAATGAACAGAGTGTTGATGGAAAAGGCAAGAAGCAAGCTCAGTGGTGTCGAGTTAGGACAAGAATTTTGGGCAGAGGTGGTGGACACTACATGTTACCTGGTCAATAGATCACCTTCATCTGCATTGATAAGTCTCCACAAAAGGTATGGATTGGTAATAATACCTTTATTTCACAACTGAGGATATTTGGATGTGATGCTATGTACATGTTCCGAAGGAGAAAAGAACCAAGTTGGATAGTAAATATGAAAGGTGCATCTTTTTTGGGTATAAGAATGGTTTTAAAGGTTTTAAAATTTGAAACCCATAAACAAGGAAGGTTGTGTACAACCAAGATGTGCTGTTTAGATAGGTGAAAGATGTTATTAATTATGAAGTCCTACCAAAGGAACCTAAGAAGATAGAGCTTGAGCTAAAGGAGGAAGAATCATACTCTATAGCAGAAGAGGAATCAGAAGATGAAGAGCCACAAATTGTAGTTGTGAGAAGATCGACTTGAAAAAGAAGGAAGCCATAAAGTTATAATCTAATTTCTCTCTGGATTTCAATTTCTTTGAACATTGTGTATATGGGAAGAAAAATCGAGTGAGTTTCCCCTATGTTGCTAAGAGGGAGAAAGGGAATTTAGATCTTGTGCACAATGATGTGTTTGGACCTGTGTCAGTTCCATCACTGGGTAAGTCTATGTACTGTGTATCATTTATAAGTGAATTCTCAAGGAATACATGGATATATTTCCCTGAGAAGAAATTTGAAGTCTTTGACAAGTTTAAAGAATTTAAGGCTTTGGTGGAAAAGTAGACAAAGAAGAAGATAAAGGTGTTGAGGACAGAGAACAATGGAGAGTTATGGAAGAAGGAATTTGAAGAGCTCTATAAAAAGTTTGGTATAGCATGGTAGAAGACTACTCCATACAAACCTCAGTAAAACAAAGTTGCAGAAAGAATGAACGAGGTGTTGCTGGAAAAGGAAAGAAACATGCTCAGTGGTGTCAGGTTAGGATAGGAATTTTGGGCAGAGGTGGTGGAGACTGCACGTTACATGGTCAATAGATCACCTTCATTAGCGTTGAAGGATAAGTCTCCACAAACGGTATGGACTGGTAAGAAAACATATCTTTCACAGCTGAGGGTATTTGACTGTGATGCATATGTACATGTTCCAAACGAGAAAAGAACCAAGTTGAATAGTAAATATGAAAGGTGCATATTTAATTGGGTATAAGGATGATTTGAAAATTTATAAGCTTTGGAACCCAAAAACAAGGAAGGTTGTGTACAACTAAGATGTGGTATTTAGAGAGGTGAAAGATGTTGTTAAACATGAAGTCCTACCATAGGAACTTGAACATATAGAGTTTCAGCTAAAGGAGGAATAATCATACTCTATAGGAGAAGAGGAATTAGAATATGAAGAACCAGAAACTCTAGCTATGAGAAGATCAGTTTGAGAAAGAGGATAGTGGTGGGCTCCAGTATTGCAGCAATAATGCTGCAACTCCTGGGACTCCCTTCTTTACTTTTATCAACCCGGTTGTTCGTAACAAACTTGGAAGCGACGGTGCTGTATGCACAAGTACTAGCTCTTGCCGCAGCTGTCACTTGATCAGCTGGCACAAGTCCGCTAGGGGCTTTAGCCAACTTCTATGGGCTTTTAGAAGAAGCTTTTAAGTGATGGATGAA
>APFE030259681.1:0-10326 GCA_000404065.3 Pinus taeda
CAGTAATTTTGGATGTTTTTCGATGCTGATGGGGTAGCAACAACAATTTGCAGTGCTAGCAGCAACACAAATGCAGGACTTGAGAGGGAGGTGTAGTACGGATGCAGTGTTGACAGTGGAAGTGTCAAAGGCAGCAGTACAGTTGCAGCATCAACATAGTAGTTGGTGGACAACATGTCAAACATCAGCAGCATAGAGGACGATGCTTCAGAGTCAGAGCAGTGTGCAACAACAGTGTATTGCTAGAGCACATTCCTCGCTAAGAGGGAGTGTTGATTTGGGGTAGGATCGGATGTGCTCTAGGCCTCAAATTTTGCACGGAGGCTTGGGCACATGGATTCCAAAGAACCCAGAAACCGTTTTGGGAAATTCCACCCAAAGACGATTTTATTAAAATAATTAATATTTTTAATGGAGTTCCTAAGTCTAAACTTAGGAAAATTAAAATATTAATGGGTATTAATCAAATTGTGGGTGTAACTTCTAGAAGAAGATGGAGATCAAGCCAAAACGATCCGAGCCTTTGATTAGGAGTTAATCTAGGTCGTTGGTTGTCCAAAAAAATGATATAAGAAGGGGCTCGAGGGTCATTTGGAAAACACCAAGAGAGATCAAGAAATCGATTTTCTGAAGTGAGAATTTCTTAGGAGGAAAATTTGATTGAGGAGATTTCTTGTAGTTGAGGGGCAAAGACAACTTCCGGAGAGAGAGAGACTTTTTCAGCCAGAGAATCATGAGTAGTGTAATGTCCCTTCCTAAACTATTTTGGAACAAGATTAATCTCTACATTTTGAGGCCAATTTTGGAGGTGATGGGGCCCATTCGATTTTATTAGGAAGCTAGACTTGGTAGAAGTTATTTTGATTTGGTTAAGTTATACGTGGGGACCACCCACACTAGGAGAATACGTATTGCCTAGTTCTATTTGCATGGAGGAGAAATCGATGGTTGAGTGAGGGACCCATGATGGAGGGAAAATGGAGGGAAAAGTGCTCCACGAAATCTATATAAGGAAGGAAACTCTCCTCATTTCATCATCTTTTGACATATTGAACTCAATCTTAGTTGCTCGAGCTGCTTAGCTGGGTTATTGTGTTGTTTAGCACACGAGTGTCTCTGAGCGGAGATCTCAACCTTTGCTTTGGTGGACATCGAGTGCCGACCCTAGAAGGGAGTTCTTCTTCATCTCAGTTCGTAGCAACAACAGGGAGATGAGTTACAATAGCTGTAAGTCGAATACCAACAACACGGGAAATAACAACAATGCAAGGATTGCGCAGTCATAGTGTGAGACACTCCAGGAAATTGGGGAGAAAGGAGTATCCTTCATCATTTTCATGAGTATAGAGGGCAACTACAGACAAGAGGGCCATCCTACACGCAACTCTCATTTCATCACATGCAGGATTGTGTCATCTCCTCCATGATTGCGCAATCATTGGAGTGAGACTCTTTGGGGCAAAACCATCCAGGGGAGTTTGGAGATAGAGATCATTTGGAGGGCCATTTGAGGAGGATTGTTGAAGTTGGGAGAGTAGGGATTGACAGGATCAATGATAGCAACATAATTCGAAATTGGAGGAGGGCCAAGTTGTGAAGGGTCAATTTTTGAAGGTTGGAACCAAGGGAAACCCTTTTTGGGTTTTTCTGGGTTCTGGGCACGGATCACACTCCTAATTTTATAGAATTTTCTGGGCAGATCTAAGGGGTCAAACAGGGGTCCCAACTCAGCCAGCAACTAAAGGAGCTAAGGGGAATTTGGGACAAATGTCGAGGTCAACATTTGGCCAATTCCTTCGTGGGTTATTCTAATTATTTGGTGGAGAGGCCGGGGTTAAATTATCATAATTTTCTGAGCACCAAAGGGGTTTTCAGCTGCATCTTTGCAACAGACAACACAGTTTCACAAGGGCAGCGCAGGGCATCATTGCAGCAGTTATTTGTGCCATTTGGGCTTGACATATTATTGCCTGGGCTTGATCACGCTTACCCCAAGTGCACCACTTCCACATTATTGTACTTTTCTCCCAAATTATAATAAAATGGCCCACCTGTTGGTTATTCCTGGACATTTTAAGGGTGTGCACTGAATGTTTCAATTTTATGGTGTTGTTTTTATTGTTTACTTTTCATAACATTATTTTTCCTAGTTAGGAACATTACAATGGTATCAGAGCATGGTCTTGGCCCACCTGTGGGAAATTAACCAGAAGATCATGGAAGCTTCGGGTATGAGTGCACAGTGACGGGTGAAACCAGAGACAAACCCATGGCTCAAGGGAAATCCAGTATGCAAAAATTCTAGGGTAGAATTCATTGGGACGATGAGAGGTTGGCCTAGTTGAGGCGGGTGACAAACCAAACCCATCCTCACCCTTACAACAGAGATGTTAGAGGTGTGCAGGTCATGGGGGTGCAACCATATGCATCATGTGGGGAAAGTCGACCAGACCAGGGCACCATATCTCTTGAAAGGGAGCAAGTAGTACAAAGACAGTTAGAGGGTGAGACCAAGGGCGATTTTGCTGGTGGAGACTTGGCTTTAGATATCAAGAGCCTGAGGAGGAGGTTGAGCATGATGCTGAGAGCCCACAGGATCGTGAGGAGCACACTGATATACCCGGTGTGGCATAGGAGTCACCTTTATTAGAGACCTCTTTAATAGCCCTAGTTGACACCTTGGTGGAGACGATAGAGCCTACACACATAGAGCCATCTGTTGAAGGGGTGCCACCCATGGACGAGATGCCAACAATTGTTGAGGTATTTGGAGTTGTGACCGAGTTTGTAAGTGATAGATGCCCACGGTAGTTCCACCAATTTCAAGCCGACCTTCTAGCATTACAAAGGAAGACCGCGTTAGTGCATGAGGCTATTCTACAGCAGAACGAGGAGCTGGAGGGCATGAGAGCAATTTGTGTCGAGTCCACGACCAAATTGACTCACGTTGGGGAGTGGTTGGATTCCCTACTAGTGCAACTAGAATGCATGTTGGGGCATGAGAGTAACCCTCTTTGAGAAACATAGACAGGGCTGACAGCACTGTTAGGTTACCATTGCCCATTGGATAGAGAGAGACAAAGCTACCTAGTCAAATTTCATGTGTTGACTAGGATAGCAAGATGAGACGACTTGAGTTGCACAGGTCGCAACACTCGCATGTTGGGGTTGTTCTATGCGTGGGAGTTCGTGCATTCGATCCCTCTCTTGGGGTTGGATGGTGAGAGATTTTGAGTTGGTACGATGGTGGACCTGGGTGTAGCTCAGCAAGAGCTTCCAGACACTAGGGATACTGACAACGTCGATGGGCATTGGGTTCCGAGTGGGACTACCTATCATTTCCCAGGTTTGTCGGTTGACTACAACAAGAATGGTAAAGTTGGCCTAGCAGTTGAGCGTGCACATTCACTAGGGGAGTCTCGGTCAGTGCCAGTGGTCAACCAGTTTATCGACAGACTATTTTAGTTTTCTTGGTATGGCATTTGCACATGGGACCACTGGGTGATCAACATACTCTAGTAGGTGTTTGTCGGAGGAGGTGGCATTGGCAGGTCACCAGATGGCACCTTGTCTGGAGTTGGGGATTCTTCACTTATGTGTGGGGCACAGGGGACGCAGATAAGCAACGCAGGGGTAGCATCGTTGCTGACACATAGGGAGACTCACTTCTCGGATCCCTCAAGGAGGATGTGGAGTGAAGATCCATTCACCGGAAGTACAGTTTATCATGCCCCAGATTAGTTCATGTGTATGGAACCTATATATAGGTGGCATGCAGGGACTAGAGATGAGGGCCACAGGATTCCATCAGATGTCAGGGCTATGCCGCAACAAGTCTGGCTATAGGATGTAGGGATTCAGTTGATTGATAGATCACTCGTAGTGAGTGAAGTCGTGGCAAAGAGTGATATAGTTTGCTTTGGGGATGACACATGGGGGTTCACAAAAGGTTTCATCATATGGGGAGGCATACATTGTTTGTTGTTGCACAGGTTCAAAGTTAGATTGGGATGGGTAGGCCTTGGCACCATGGAGATTCCTAGGCAGGATGTGTCTCGCCTCTTTAAATATTCCACCATCGAGTTCCAGGAGAGGAGGATACTGTCTGCACACAGTGGGGAATATGACATAGTCAGAGTAGCGCAATGTCAGCATGGTGGCACCACTCTAGGACTAGCAGGGAAGTAGGGCATCATAGCTCTTCATAGCTCAATAACCTTTAGGGATGCGTCAACTACTACAGGGGGAGATCTTACAGATCTTCCACTGGGCTTTAGCGAGCCACTGAGTTAGTTTTCCATTTGGAGGATTTATCTATAAATTAGAGAGTTAGTTGAGTCTCTAGTCATCTTGATCTCTGGCTAGAATATTGCCACTAAAGCATTTTTGTAAACTATTGTCCCGTTGGGAACTATTTTTCCTGTTATAATAAAAAACTTTGGGGTGCAACTCAAGGTATTCTTGTTCGTTGATTTGTGGTATGTATTGACTACGAACTTCCTATGTTGTGCTTTATGTGATTATTTTCAGATAACACATAGTGTTTGCAGGTACTCAATCATTGGTCTCCAAGTTCACAGACTGTGGGAAGAGATCATTTTGCTTGGATCCCTAGTTTTAATATAGTGGATTAAATCTTCTCTAAGGCTATAGTGACCATAAATTTTCTGAATCATTTCTAGTCATTTTTCAAAGGAAAATTTATTATAAAAATTATTCTGTCAAAATTCATTTAAAACCCTTGTATAATTTGTAAAATAATTTTGTAAATTTATATTCTAAATTATTTTTCTAATTGGGGTTTGGGGATTTTAGATTTATTTATTTTTTTAATATATTTGGGGTTTGGGTGTTTTTATTTTTACTTTTGTAGGTTGGAGTAAGGAATCAAGTAAGAGAAGAGCTAGATCTAGGCCCTTGAGGGTAAGATCTAGTCTCTTGGAAATTTTGCAGGGCTACCCACAAAAGAATTTTAAGAAAATCAAAGAGTTGAAGCATAAAATTTTTTGAGCAAGGGTTTCAAAAATTTCAGAGCGTTTTTCCCTCTTTTAGCCCTCAACGTTTGGGTGTCTAGCCTTTTCGGGGCTAGCCGTGGGCCTTAGGGGCTACGACCTACCCTCCTTGCCCTTACTGCAAGCCCTAGAGGCCTTGTGTTATGAATATAGTTCAGCAAAAATTAATAAATATAGATAATAAATAATAAGCATAATAATATGTAAATAAGTAATAATTAGTTAAACGAAGGGGCATGTCTAAGGAGACATGGTCGTTCATAAAAGGACACATGCTTGGCATATAACCAATCCCCTCACTCTCAATTGTATAATCATTCTTACTCATAGATTTTAATATATATTCTTGTATCTCAATGGAGATCTACATATTGCAAGTCTTCTCGAGTATTTAACTTGAAGAACGAACTTTGTTCATTACATTGATATCAAAGCTTTTCAATTCTCTAGCTGCTCAGCCGTTGCACAAAACCAGTTTGACCTAGGTCCTTGGCCATCGAAATTCGTCAACATTGTTGCTGTTGAAGCGTTTCACTACTAGAATTTGGGGTTTCTTCATATTTCCATTTAGGCCTTTGGCCATTTGATAAATAATAAAAAGAGCACAAAAAATATATATAAAAAAAAACAAAATTTGAAATATAAAGTCAAAAATAATAATAATAATATTATTATAAGAAAAAAAAACAAATATAGTCCAATGTAAATTTTGAAGGAGAACATCCATATATATAAAAAAAGGTTCTACATTATTGATAAAAAGTGCATGATAAAGTCAGAAGAGAATCTTTCCAAATACCTTTAAAAGTATACATAAGAAGAAGAAGAGTAGATAATATTATATTGATTCTTCATTAAGTGGTTTACAAGCTCGAGGTATTAGCAATCCATGGTAATTGCCCATGGTATTTTCAAGGAATAACCAAAATCTGCTCAAGCAGATTAAAAAACTTAAGGATGATAAAAAATCATTGACGAATAGGTTCGAAGAAATTGTTGCATAGAGGAAGGATATGACCATCATAAATTAATCTTTTGTGAAATATTTTGATCACTGGAAACTTGTGATGAATTGTTATCACTGCACTGGGTTGTGCGCACTTCAGTATTCTTTGGAACATAAGTTTGTTGTTATTTATTACTATTATTACTTATTTACATATTATTATGTTTATGATTTATTATCTCTATTTATTACTTTTTACATAATTATATTCATAACATTGTCTTCCTCTTTAAAAAAGCTTTGTCCTCAAAGCTTGTTGATAAAAGGACTTGATCTCTTTTTTCTGCTACAAATGTCTTCTCGTCTCGGGACAGTGATCTTTGCCTCCTACAACAAGGTATGTATGATTAGTGTTTAGTTTTGAATTTTGAGTATCATCTCTAGCATATGTTTTTGCAGGACAACGTAAGTATATATAGTGTCTCGGTTATATCTCTATGTCTCCATATCTCACAATTAGGTTTTCGGATGTCCTATTCTTGATACTACACATTTTATGCTACATATTCTTGATGCTACACCAAGTTTGCTAAATCTACATGACGTTGTAAGTTCATGTTACTTGTCTTGTCATAGTTGATAGAATGGTCTCTGTTGTTGTACTTAAAACTTGGTCCATCACAAGTCTAGGGTCTGTCATCAATTTTTATGGTATATATCTTTAGGTTAGTTTTGGATATAGTCTTGCATAGAGTCCAGGCCTATATCAAGAGTGGGAGTCTTTGTCTACTGCTGCAACAAGTCAACAACAAAAGTGACAAGCACACTTCAGGGACGCATTGTAATTTTAGTTTGTATTTATTCATTATTATGCACTTACATGTGTTTTGCAGGCAAAGGTAAGTTGAAGGGTATTTTGTTTTGTTTTGGGATTGGTTTCGCTGGGCAAATTTTGCATGCAGGTAGAAGAGGATGCAAGTACAACTTCAAGCAAGAATTCAAGAGCAGAAGTATCAAATAAAAGGAGGCATTGTAGCAGGACATCCTTTGAAGACATGACTGCCATCCGTATATTGTGAAGAAGTGTCAAGGCCAAGAGTCATCACTGTAAAGTTGTAAAAGAGACATTTGTAAAAGTGTCATCATTGGAAGAGTCATTATTTCAAAAGAGTCAATCTGCCTAGAGTCGAAAAGGCATTATTGGGAGGTATAGGAGTCTCTGTTGGGATGATGTCATGGTTGGGTTGCAGGTCATAGTGTGATTGGGTGTTGGGTCAAAATCATTGTAAATCATATTGTATCGTGGATCGTTGTCTCTGGTACAAGAATCCACACTCTTGTCTCATTTTAGTCATTATAGGGTGGTAGGGAGGTGCTAGGCTGGTGCATGGAGTCGCCTACAGGTTGGAGCCTGTGAACACTTCAGGGTGGTAGGTTGGTCTAGGATGTTGGGGCATCCACTCAGTTTACTATTGAAGAGACCAGGGCGTTGGGGCGTCCTTCCAGTGGGAGCTGGAGAAAAATGCTTTTCTATAATTCTAGGAAGTTGTTGCTTTCATTTCAATTGGGGCTGAAGATTAAAGATTTTATTAGAAAAGCGTTCGGTGGTTTTTGACCCAGAGGGGGTTTTCCACCCAAAATTCTTGTGTCTACTGTGTTCTTTTATTTACTATTATCACTGCATAAATATTAATAATAATTGAAGATTAACTAATGCTCAGAAAAGATTTAAAAGTGTTAATTGCTAACGAATACTCATTCACC
Source organism: Pinus taeda (assembly GCA_000404065.3). Classification (NCBI taxonomy): domain Eukaryota; kingdom Viridiplantae; phylum Streptophyta; class Pinopsida; order Pinales; family Pinaceae; genus Pinus; species Pinus taeda. The sequence goes on from APFE030259681.1 coordinate 7,723, forward strand.
CCCCCAGTATTTCCAACACCCACATCTCCTCCCAACTGGGAAGAGTAACCTTGCCCATAATACTTTGGACAAATGTCTCCCACTCCTCGGAGACTGCATTCAAGGGTGTCCTCACCATAAATTCTGGATCCGTGTAGACCCCACAGAAGTAAGTTGGTTGCGAATCTCCTACAACCTGAGAACAAATGGATCTATCTGCTCTCCCTTATGCATCTGATATGACCTCAGCTGATTCTCCAATAGCATCTTCTGTTGCATAGAAGAGCCCTGGTATAAGGTGGTGAGGGTGTCCCACATCTCCTTTGCTGTGTTCTTCTCAGCAATATGTGGCATGACATGATCTTTGACCCTGTCTAGGATCATGCACTTCGCCCTCGCCATTGCCTCCTCATACTTCTCATTTTTAGCTGGGTCAACTGGGATAGCCACTACTTTCAAGGAAAAGTCCTTGATGCGATGTTGATCCAGGACTGCTAGGATCCTGGCCTTCTAGATGACAAAGTTGGAAGCCCCGTCCAACCTGTCCTGATCCCTTAGTCCGTTCACTGCCATTTCAGCTCCTCTTTTGGACTCCCTCTAAGTCTCAAATCCCCTTTTGGAAATCTTCCTCTAAGCCTTGCTTTCCCTCCTGGAAATCCTCTAGCCAGTTGTCGAACTACTCCTCTCCAATCCTCCTTGCAACTGCAACTCGGATCTAGATTTCTTTGGCTAGAAATTTGTTGAGGTAGTGATTCCCTCTACCTTGGTTCTGTCACCTTAGACACTATTTTGTATCGACAAAAAGTTGAAATAGTGTCCCACCAGCTCCTCAAATCACAATCTTCCCACAGCTCCCTAAGCCCCGACAACTGAAGAAACTGAGCCTATCGGGCTCTGCACAATCGTGGCAAAGGTTGAATCTACTCCTCTGACCAATTGTGTCAATACTACATGGCTGAGCAGGATGACGTGGCTCATCGTGAGCCTCTTCTGCCTCTCTCTACCTCTGCATTGGCCATTTCCTTGGCTCGAAATGATGACGAAGGCTCTGCATCACTTCTCTTGTTGCTTCTGCTCTGGAACAACACTGTCTCTCAGGACAATTGCTTCTTCTGCAAATTTTCAGATTTCTGCTGGTATCTTCAGTTCTCCGTGATCTGCAATCGCTCTGATACCATTTGAAAATTTTTGAATCTAACACATCAGAAACCCCTATTGCAATATCTGGTTTATTATCTCCTACTTGTTCTTTACATTAACACGTTATTTAATAATATAAACATCGAAATAAACACAATTGTAACCTTCACAAATATACAAATCAACAACTGAAATAAACTGAGATAACACAAGGGACACCGTTATTTTTGGACAATCATTCCCAGAAAACCCAATGCAGGAAAACTAGTGCAGCAGATATGAGGGTTTTATTATTTTGCAGTTTTCTAAATACAACTAGGGTGCCAGAAATGGCTCACCCTTCAGAGATTATCCTCGACAGAAGTACCTTTCTCCAAAGACAGATATTCTGGCACTGCATCACCAACCGGATGATTGGCCCCACAACAACTTCTATTGTTCCTTAGCTAGACAACGAAAGCTGCTCCAAGCTATCTTCTGGAACTGCATCACCCTCCTACGGCTTTGCGTCAGCTGATCAGCTCCCAGTCTGGTCCACGAAATCACCTCAACGAAGCCTCTTCAACTGAACGTCAGCTTTGCAGCTCTCTCTTGGCCCACTGCTTCCTTTGAGCTGGCCTCTTCAGCCTCTGTGTCAGCCTTCATAGGCTTTGTGCTGTCCCTTTGGCACTTTCTCTGCCTCTCTGATATGTATTCTCAGCCTCTTGCCGAATTGCCCCTCATTGCAACATAACTTGATTTCTCAGCAAACCTTGCCCTAGAAAATCGAATTGACTGATCAACTTGGTGTATCTCCCACTGACCCTCAAGCCTCCTCTTATACTTTTCCTGTTGACGATTCAATGGCCGAGATTAAGTCCCTAATCAACGGCTAAGATTAGATTTGGCTTGATCTTCATTATTTAGAACTTTCTCACCCATATTATATTAATACACATTAATATTTTAATTTTCCTAAGTTTAGACTTAAGGTCTCAATAAAAATATTAATTATTTTAATATCTCTCCATCCGGGTGGAATTTTCCCAAATGATTTCTGGGTCTTGGAGATCTCATGTGCCTTAGCCTCTCCACCAAATTTCATGGCTACAACACCATCCAATGCTACCAAAAATCAACACTCCCTCTTAGCGAGGAATGTGCTCTAATAATGCTTCACCATAGAAACATCACACTGATCTTCCGCATTGGTACTTGTGTTGATGCTTGGCCTGCTGCCTCACATCCCTTGCACTGTTGCTTCCTGTACTATTGCCCATGACACTGCCACTGTCACTGCTACATCTGTACTGCAACTCCCTCTCAATATGCTGCCCATGCTGCCCCTGTTAGGATATTCCGACACATAGGAAATAGTTAAGTTCAACTTGGTCTAGTATAGAGTTAGGTAAAGTGTGTTTCTTTACCGTTGTACATTTTGTAACTTACAATCCGACGGTCACGATATGTAGTGATCCGACGGGTCATTCTCTCCTCGGTATTACC
>APFE030259684.1:0-17229 GCA_000404065.3 Pinus taeda
TATTTTCATAAAGGAAAGCGAAAATAGACTTTACTTGTTTGTTTCTAAGATAGCTACCAGTCTTAGTGGGAATAGCAGCATCCGAGTGGACACTATTCCTGGTAACATTTGGAAGAAACATGGAAATTCCTAAGCCAAGAGGGAGCTTAGGTTCATTCCTTTTTGGTAGGAATGAGTACATTCCTTAATTAGAATATGTCATCCATATTTGAGAAGGAGAGATAGACATGACATTATGGTCGTCACCTAGGAAGACAAAATGGAGGATTGTGTAATCATTTTGCATCCAATACTCTTTGAGGATGAGATAGGGCACCCAACAGAAAGAGTAGTAGTGGAGGACCGATATTATTTAAGGGATGGGGAGTCCAAAATAAGAATATTCCTCATGGAGCACACCCTAAGTACCCAGACATGGATGTTCCGAGAGAGAAAATGATGAGAGTGTTTATAAATCATTGGTCTCGCCATCAATGAGCTCAGACCTTGTGGAGATAAGGAGTTGTTAGTCAAGGCCTTGCTATGTAACAATGCTGGTTGATATGATGCTATACAAATGAGTTACAAATCCGAATTATTCTTATGAGAAATTATTCAGATTGAGAAAGTCCAAGTACCATTATGAATACCTCCCTAGTTAAGAGGGAGTATGGAAAGTGTAACTAGGTTCGGTCTTCATAATGGCATCTAATTATGATTTTAGGTAATGAGATGTAAAGAAGAAAAATAAAATTATTATATTGATTTGCTTCATGGGTTTCATGAGCAAGAGATTTTGTTTTTGAGTCAAGACTCTCATTGAGAGTCTTTAGGAATTATTTGTCATCTAGTCACAAAACAATAGAGTCATTGTCATGTAATGAAGTCATGTTACACTTTGCAAAAGGTCAAATTTGTCTATGTAAAGTATCCTCTGAAACCTTGTCGCTTATCCTCTTTAAGTTAGCCTACAACGATGGAAGAACATGCTATAAGAAGTTGGCCTAACCAAAAGTGATCATGTCGGCCTAAAGTACTTGAGGAAAGGTGTATATATAAGCCACAATCGACCTCACTTAGAGCAAGCAACTCGACTTGCATCCGATCAAGCAGAAGTGTGAAAAAAGGCTAAAACACAAGTGTGAAGAAGAGGTCAAGAACAAGTGCGAAGAAAGGGTTTTTCTTCTGGGCAATCGATTTCACTTAGAGCAAGCAACTCAACTTGCATCCGATCAAGCAGAAGTGCGAAGAAAGGCTAAAACAAAAGTGTGAAGAAGAGGTCAAGAACAAGTGCGAAGAAAGGGTTTTATTCTGGGCAAGCGAAGGAAAGGTTTTCTTCTGGGCAAGCGAAGGAAAGGTTTTTCTTCTGGGCAAGCGAATAAGAGGTTTCTTCTAGGCAAGCGAAGAAGAAGTTTCTTCTGGGCAAATGAAGGAGAGGCTTCTTCTGGGGCAATAAAGGAAGGACTCTTATGGGTGTCCGAGATAGACATCTAGAGACTGAGTTTCTCTAGAGGAGACCAACGAAACCTTGAAGATCGAGATTCTCTAGAAGAAGTCAAGAAGGAGCAGTGTGAAGAATAGAGACCGAGTTTCTCTAGTAAGAGTCGAAGAAAGCAGTTCAAGATATAGAAGAAAATCGAGAAAGGAAGGAGGCAGAGCATTAAGGTTAGTGACAAGGTTCTTGGGAGGACACTAGAGTCAAATGCTTGTGTCATGGCCTTGGTACTCGTTAATTGAAGATATAGAAGAAGAATTTTGATAAGTTTTCCTCTCAAGAGGTGAGAGGTTTTGGCCCTGGTTAACAAGCCTACATACTGTGTCACTTGTCTTTTATTGTGCATACTGCTAATTGCCTTGATGAAAAGAACACAATAATAACATAATGATTAAAAGGCTATAAGCTAAGAAGTAAAAGTATATCACAAACAATTTTCAAGCAAAGAAATATTTTAACTATTCATGCTCTAGATTTCTTAGCAACAAGTTGTGTCATGAGGTTGTAGCTTGTAAGAACTACTCAGGGCCAAACTAGACATTGTTCTGTAAATTCAAAAAAGTAAAAGAATTAAGCAAAGTCTTCCGGTAGAAATCACATAAGAGAAATTTTTGGCCGACGCGTTTTGAACCAACAAGTGTGGTTCATCATCAGGACTAGATGAAGTGGCAGACCATGGCAAAGACTTAAATAGAGAGCAACGTATAGACATCATTTCAAGTAACAACTATATTTGAGCAATAATATTTAAATTATGATATTAATTTATTAATATATTAAAAGCAAATATAATTAGGTAACGACTATACTAAACTACTAGTTTTTGAAAAATAATATTTAAATAATGATATTAGTCTATTAATCTATTAAAAATATTAATAGGTAATGGCTATATTAAACGACTAGTTTTTGAAAAATAATATTTAAATTAATTTATTAAAACAATATTACTAGTTTTCTGAAAAATGATATTAGTTTAATTAATTTATTAAAAAATATTATAAATACGAACTTATTAAACGACTAGTTTTGAAAAATAAAATAAATAATAATAATATTATAAATTAATTTATTAAAAACCAAATATCACTGGTTCCTTCAAAATAATATTTAAATTATGATATTAGTTTATATAATTTAATTAAAAACAAGTTATTAAATAAGTAACTTGATATATTAAGCAACGAGTTTTTTGAAAAATAATATTAAATTTGGTAAAAAAAAGTAAGAAACAAGTCAAACTCTAACAAGAGGGAAGTTAAAAATTATAAAAAGGAGTCAAGGCCTAATTGAAAACAAGAAATCATTTATAATAAAACAATTAAAGAAAATAAAATTAAAAATAATATATGGAAAATAATTAAGAAATAAATTAATGGAAAAATAATAAATAAAACAAAATAATACCCCACGAATTAAAAGAATAATATATATTAGTATATATATATAATATAATATATATAATATATATATATATATATATTATATATTAAAAGAGAAAGTTAACCAAATAAAATAGGGTCAACAATAAAATATGGGGTATGAAGGCCCTTAAACAAAATAACAAAATACTAAGGGAGTTAGGAACAAAATAGGAAAATAAAAACACGAAGGATCAAGAAAATAAACTCTAATGAAGAATAAATCAACAACAAATACTATAAAAAGGATATCAATACCTACATAGATAAACAAACAAACAAAATAAATCCCAAAAGAAGCCTAAAAAACTAGGAGGACAAGACAGGGACCCAACTTCTACTAATATTCCAACCATCATTTTTATTCAAATTATTGGGTCATTTTTCAATTTCTAGGGTCTCCCTCAATTTACGATGATGGAAATGACTAACCCTAGCAATGACTCGGGCCTCCTTAATGAATATGTGATGCTTAGATTTATTTGCATGCTCTGCCAAAGCAGAAGAGTGGGTCCTGCCATTCTTGATGTCAACGGTATGCTCACAAATCCTTTGATTAATCGAGCGACTAGTCTCACCAATGTAGGGAGTCCCACAAGAGCATGGGATAATGTAAAAACCCTTCATGTTCTTGGGGTCCACTAGGTCTTTTACAGATCTAAGGGAGCTTCCGCTGGTATTTAAAGGCCTAAAGGTTGAAGCCACCTTATGCTTCCTTAGGATTTTCACAATCTTGTCAGTGGTCCCTTGGATAAAAGGAAGATGAACACTAGAAAATCGATCCTTGGTATCTTTCTTAGCACTAGGACCTTTTTCTGCTCTGAGGAAAGCCTTAGTACATTAGTGTGTACTATACCCATTATTAAAGAAAACACTTAGGAGATGTGTTTTCTCTTCATTGAGGTGGTTGTCATCAGAAACTCTTAAATCTCTAATCACTAAGGTGTTGAGAACACCAAGATTTTGAGCAGGGAAATGATGAGAATTAGCATGCAAATATTGTTCCATATGTGTTTTCTTACGAAATACCTGATCAGAAAAAGAGCCATCATCATTCCGTGAGAGGACGACGTCAAGGAAGGGAATACTACCATTACATTCAAATTCCATGGTGAACTTTATGGAACTAGATTGATTGTTAAGATGGAGGAAAAACAATTCCAACTCTTCTTTACCATGGGACGAGATGACACAAGTGTCATACACAAACCACTTCCACATCTTAGGCAAAAGACGAGAAGAAGCTAAGGCCTTTGATTCAAAATCCTCCATGAATATGGTATTAGAGACTTACCGAATGTCACTAAAGATATCATTCGTCAAGACTGTGCGGTTGTCCTTAGAAAGGCAAAACCCCCCAAGAACAACATAAAAAAACCCGAGTTTGATGCTCTCAAATCGTTAAAAAATAATAAGATTATTGTTGTTCTCAAAGCTGACAAAGGTGGTTCTGTGGTTATTCTTGATAAAGATGATTACTGTCGAAAGATGTTGGACCGCCTCCATAATAGCGGGAGCTACAAGAAACTCAAAAAGGATCCCCTGAAGAAGATTTCCAAAAGTGTGGTTCTTGCTATAAAGGCTAGTATCTCGGTCAACTCGTTCAGTAATAAGCTTATTGAAAGTTGCCCTCTTACCCCCAAAATCTATGGTCTGCCAAAGATTCATAAGGAAGGGGTTCATCTGAGACCCATTGTCAACATGATAAGAGGGCCAACTTATCTTCTTGCTAAATATTTAGCACAAAATCTTAAGCCCTTGTTGGCCATACATAGTCCTTCGTCAAGGACTTTGCATCCTTTATTAATGAGTTGAAGAGTTTCAAGCATGATCCAGATGTCAAGCTTGTGAGCTTCGATGTGGTCTCCCTCTACACTAATATCCCTATCAACGAGGCCATCGAAGTCATTAAGAGCATCACGGATCCTCATACATCTTATTTAGTTGGTACTTGTCTTACTTCTACTTTCTTTTCATTCGATGGGGAATTCTATGAGCAAACTTGCGGTGTCGCCATGGGTTCCCCCCTCTCCCCTGCGGTAGCTAAACTATTCATGGAGAATTTTGAAACAAAGGCCTTAGCTTCTTCTTGTCTTTTGCCTAAGATGTGGAAGAGGTTTGTGGATGACACTTGTGTCATTTGGTCCCATGATAAAGAAGAGTTGGAACTGTTTTTCCTCCACCTTAACAATCAATCTAGTTCCATAAATTTCACCAGAGAATTTGAATGTACTGGTAGTCTGCCCTTCCTTGACATCCTCCTCTCAAGGACTGCCGATGGCTCTTTTTCTTAGAGGTATTTCGTAACAAAACTCATATGGAAAAATATCTTCATGCTAATTCTCATCATTTCCCTGCTCAAAAGCTTGGTGTTCTCAACACCTTAGTGACTAGAGATTTAAGAGTTTCTGATGAAAACCATCTCAATGAAGAGAAAACACATCTCCTAAGTGTTTTATTTAATAATGGGTATAGTAGACACCAATGTACTAAGGCTTTCCTTAGAGATGAAAAAGGTCATAGTGCTAAGAAAGATAGCAAGGATCGATTTTCTGGTGTTCATCTTCCTTTTATCCAAGGGACCAATGATAAGATTGCAAGGATCCTAAGGAAGCATAAGGTGGCTTCAACCTTTAAGCCTTTAAATACCATCCAGAGCTCCCTTAGATCTGTAAAATACCTAGTGGACCCCAAGAATATGAAGGGTGTTTACGTTATTCCATGCTCTTGTGGGACTCCCTACATTGGTGAGACTAGTCGCTCGATTAATCAAAGGATTCGTGAACATGCCGCTAACATCAAGCATGGCAGGACCCACTCCTCTGCTTTGGCAGAGCATGTAGGTAAATTTAAGCATCACATCTGCATTAAGGAGGCTCGAGTTGTTGCTAGGGTTAGTCATTTCCATCATTGTAAATTGAGGGAGGCCCTAGAAATTGAAAAAAGACCCAATAATTTGAATAGAGATGATGTTTGGAATATTAGTATAAGTTGGGTCCTTGTCTTGTCCTCCTAGTTTTTTAAACTTCTTTTTGGGATTTATTTTGTTTGTTTGTTTATCTATGTAGATATTGACATCCCTTTTTATAGTATTTGTTGTTGATTTATTCTTCATTAGAGTTTATTTTCTTGATCCTTCGTGTTTTTATTTTCCTATTCGTTCTTAACTCCTTTTAGTATTTCTGTTATTTGTTTAATGGGCCTCAACCCCATATTTTATTGTTGACCCTATTTTATTTATTGATTACTTTCTTTGATATAATATATTAATATATTATTATATACTATAAAATTTTTTTTTTTTGTTCTTTTCTTTTGACTTGTGTATATTTCTTTTACTTTATTTATTTTTCTGTTAATATTTTTATTTTATTTCCATTATTATTTTTTTTTTTCTTTATTGTTAGGGTCTTGACTCCTTTGTATAATTTTTGACTTCTCTCCTTGTTAGAGTTTGAATTTTTTTTTAACCATATAAATAGTTATTTTCAAAAACTAAGTTGTTAATATAGCAGTGACTATAATTTTGATTTATAAATTAAAAACTAGTATCATAATTTAAAAATTTTTTTCAAAAATAGCGTTTAATATAGCCGTTACCTATTAATTTTTAAATAAATATAAACTACTAATCATTATTTAAATATTATTTTTCAAAAACTAGCGTTTAAATAGAGCCGTTACTTAATAATACTTGTTTTTAATATATTAATAAATTAATGTCATAATTTAAATATTATTGTTCAAATATAGCCGTTACTTGAAATTATGTCTCTACATTGCTCTCTATTTAAGCCTTTCCCATGGTTTGCCTCTTCATCTGGTCCTCATGTTGAACCACACTTGTTGGTTTGAAACGCCTTGGCCAAAAAATTCTCTTATGTGATTTCTACCGAAAGAATTTGCTTAATTCATTATGGATCACAAAAGCGTGAATATAGAAAAAAAGTAAAAGAATTATATTGACATAAATATTTGCATCATTGCTTGTCAAGGAAGCCATAACCTTTGTATATTTCCACATATTTGCTAGAAATTGCAGAATCCTTTTAGAGAATTAGCCAATAATTAATCAATCAGGCTTTTGGTGACTCAAGAAGCTTTCAAGTTTCGATGCAACCAAAAAATAAGGCACAAAAATATAGCCTAAAATTCTACACCTTTAATTCTGTTAGTGACTATAGGAAGTCTTGAGCCATGTGCAAGATATGATTGTAGAAATGCAACAATGCTAGTAGTCAAGTTTTGAAAACCCTCATGGGACTGGAAGTTTCAGAGATTCAATCAAGGTTCAAAGAAACAATGCAAGAAGACAAGTCTTCATACTTGCCACAAAAATGTGGCGATGTTTTTAGGCAAGTCTTAGCAACATACAAACCTACCATAGAAACAATGAAAGCAAATAGGCGAGTCTTCATACATGTAGACAAGTGGAGATTCTTCTTGGCTAGTCTTTCGAACCTGGGGTGTACTCCCCAATCCTCAGAAAATGCAGATTCCTACACTTCCCAAAAGAACAAGAATGGTCTCTATGAAGCGTCGATTGTAGTAGCTTGCAATAAAATATGGGTTGAGCCACAACTTTGCAGACATTGTTATATCCTTTGTTGTATTGAATATTGGAAAATAATACTGATCCAAATACAACATCCATAGTTAATTTGGAAAGTTGGCTTTAGAAACTTCAAGAAAAAACGTTATAACAAAGACACCATAAAGTTGGTACTGAGATGAGGACCTAATTGTAAACAACCAAATTGCAATGCTTGGAAATTCCTAGGTGGTCTGTGTGTACCTCCCAAGCCATAGTCAAAATGCTTGTTCCTTATAAGAATGGGGATTCGATTGAGCGTTGCTCTTTACCAACTTTAAGAGAAGGGATGTGTGGCCTCCCGAAAGGTAGTGCTATGGACTATGATACATGATAGGTATTTAGGAATGCCTCCACTTAACAAGTTAGATAGGTATTCATGAATGCTTCCACTTAACAAGTTAACAAAACGAGTTACTTCACAAAGAAATATTGCCTTGGTGGGGCAGTCATATTACTAGTATCAGTGCCATTGAATCAAAAACATTTTCTATAACAGATGGGGCATTTGTTCACTGGTGATGTTGATGGAGTACCTTAAGACTTGCAACTCTATTAATTGGCCGAAGGCAGCGGGAACCAGACCGCTGAAGTTATTTCTTGAGAGATCAAAATGCTTGAGTCTTGGGAGCTCGAAGATGAAATCCGAGAGTCATGAGATCTTGCCACGTGGTAAAAAATGATTCAATAGAAGAGGATGTAAATCGAAGAATCTGATTGGCGAAATCCACCCAAACAAAACCCCTAGATGAACACCTTTGATGTAAAAATCAAACATAAACAAATTAAAAAAACTTATTTTTTTTAAAGGAAGAAATTTTAAAAAATGAAAAGAAAAAAATATCTCACTAAAAGACAATTTTTTTTTTTTTTTTTTGTAGGCTGGGGCGAGACTCTCCGATTCACATGTCCATTAAGTACCCCTCAACGGGGGAAGGGTAGCCCAAGATTTGAACCCAAGACTTCCGGTTCGGTGAGACTTCATTTCCATGGCCATTGCCGCTTGAGCTACCCCATGTGGACCACTAAAAGACAAAAATTAAAAAAGAAAAAAAAAACAAATAAAAATAATAATTAAAAACATAAATTAAGATAGAAAGAAGAAATAAAATATTTTAACATCCACGAGGCTAAAGATAGCCTATGGGACATATTTCTTTTTCATTTGCTTGATGTATTTGGCCCTTTTTCTGTGAAGCTTCACAATAAATGTTCCGAGCTTCTCGACAAACCTCTCGCTAAATAGATTATCCAAGAGCTAGCTACCAGCATATCTACATAACTTTCCTTGTTGTCTTTGAAGGCCTCACATTCTAAAATGAAATGCTTTTCTGTTTCCACTTTTCCTGAAGAACAAAAAATGCATACTCTTTCCTCCCACACTTCTTTTGGCCTTTTCCAGCGCCTTGTTTCACAATGGAGTTGATGAGAATTAGTCCTTAATTGAGCAATAAGAATTTTGGCTCTCTAAGAGATATTGGCCTCTATGTATGCTTTTGGTTGATGACTATGAGTGGGATTAAACACTTCAATATAATACTTTTTCTTTCTTCCTAGCTCCTTATCCCAAGTACACTTGTGGAACTTATCCATAACAAAAGATTTTATCTCTTTGCTGTTTATGGGACACATGTTCAAGCAAATACCCCATTTACTAAACCATTTGTTATTTTGCTGCATCCAAGTTTTTTGTTTGTTTGTTTGTTTTGGTTTGTTTTTTGTTTTTGTTTTTGTTGTTGTTGTTGTTGTGGATTTTGTTTTTTTTTGTTGCATAATTTGTCATTAAAGACAACCTTAGGCCATCTACCCTCTTCCATTTTCTCAATTTTTTTAAATACGTTATGAATCACACCATAACAATTGCTGCAATAGGAGCAACCCCTGTTTCACTTAACAAGATAGCATAAGGAACTGCACTTTTAATCTTGAGTTTGTTTGTAATTAAACGCTTCTGAATTTTCTCAATTTGTCTCCGCTGCATCTCGGATGTACTATTGGCCCATAGTTCACAACCATAGAGAATCACCATAATCACTAGAAGATGAAAAAGAGTTTGAGTGGTTTTCCAGTCCCATAACTCTGCCTCTCTACACCTATTTTGAAAAGCATAAAATGCTTTCCAACCCCCCAATGTTCTTTTCTTTCTACAACCATCCCAACTTAGATTTTTGTTGAAGTCAATTTCAAGGTATTTGTAATCCGCAACTTCTTCGAGAATGTTGCCTTCAAAGTAGAACTTATGTTGGTTACGTTTTCATTATTGAGAGAAAACCACTACTTTTGTTTTTTTGATATTGACTTGCATCCCCACACTTCTACAAAAATTCTCAAGGGATAGTAAGTTCTCTTGCAAACCAAGAGATGATTTAGAAATCAAAATAATGTCATATGCATAAAAAAGAAGCCTTATAACAAACTTGCCCAAATAGATACCATCACCCACTTGCGAATTTAACCACTCCTCAAGCTTGTCGATATATAAACCAAAAAGGGTAGGAGACAGTGGGAAACCTTGCTTGACCCCCATATCACTTCTAAAACTTTTAGAAATGCCTGCTGAAGTTCTAATTTTGACTTTCACCTCTTCATACAACCTATGCATAGTTGCTCTCAGATGTTTAGGAACCCCAAGTTCCCCCATTTTGTCCCGAAGCTTATCCCTAGGAACTATGTCAAACATTTTTCTAAAATAAACAAAGCAACAAAATACTTCTTCCTTTTTCTCCCAAACATTTTCAATGATGTGCCTTAATTTCATACAATGATCAACTGTGGAATGTTTAGTCTAAAACATGCTTTCCCTTTAGCACACTTATCTCTTTCTTTTGTCCACTTGTTAATTTTATTTTCTAGCATGATTCCAAATAGCTTTTAAACAAAGGGTTTATCATGATGGTCCTATAATTGGATGGATTATTGACGTCACCACTCTTGAAAAGAGGTATTTCTAGGCTAGTTGTCCAATCTGTGGGGAGCCCCTGTTGTATGATGTTGTTGAATTTTTTTTCTAATGTGAGGTGAAGGGTCTTTGAGCCTCACTTTAGATATTCTGCTTGGAGTTCAACTAAGTCTTTTGCTTTTCCAACACCCAACTTCTTGATACCCATCTCGACCTCTTGCAATGTGAAGAGTTCAGTATCAGTGTTGACCAAGGGGGGAGGGTCAACCTTGGGATCGTGCTCATAGAGTTGTCTTGCATAGTCAAACCATTTAGAAGCTGTAATACTATTTCCAATTGTATCTTTCTTGATTGGAGCTCCTTCCAAAATAATTTGAGACTTTTTTATTTTTATTTTTATTTTTATTTTTATTTTGTTTATTTTATTTTTATTTATTTATTTTTATTTATTTATTTATATTTTTTATTATTTATTTTGTTTTTGTTTTTATTTATTTATTTATTTATTTTATTTTTGAAGGAAGATTAGTTCTTCCCTCCTTGAAACCATGAAATCAACCTTTTTCTTACTTAATAATTGCTTGTAAGCTTTGAGCTTTATGTTATCCTTGTTTGACTCTTTCCATATTCTCCTTTCCTTTTTGCATTCCTCATTAAACCAAGCATTAATCGGAAGGCAATTTGTTTCAAACTTCTTAATTTTTGCTCTTTTTCACTCTACAAGTGCGCATTGAATTAAACGTGTTAATTCATGACTATGAAGGTCGTGAATTGTGATTTTATCCTTCTCGAAGAGCCTCTCTAGCATCATTTTGAAGGTATTCCAATTTTCTGGAGTCAAAAGAATTCTACCCTGTGGGAGATTTTGTTGGACATGCTAAATTTTTGACTCTAATTGTTTCTTTCCAGTCTAAGAGAAACATAAATAAATTGGCTTGTGATCTGATTCTAAGTCCCACAACTGATCTTCAATCAAAACTTCCTCGATTTTCTCACATAAACCATGAGCAAATTACATAATCTACTACACTTTCTCCATTGTAAGTATTGCAAGTGAAATTAACATACTTTGCCCATCTAGTCAAGCCATTATAAATGATTAAATCAAAGGTCCCACATAGAGTAAGCAATTGTTCACCAAAGAGATTGCAACCTTTGTCCTATGAAATTCTTTCCCCTGATGATTACTCTCTTCTGTAAGCCAAATAGGGTCGCAATCATCTTTACAACAAAGAATGCTAGCTTGCTCACTTGCAGTCCTAGCATTGAAATCACCCACTATAAGGACTTCACCTAGCTGAGAATATGTGGCAATATCCACTTTTAAGCTGCAAATGGATCTTTGTAGTTAAGCCCTCTACCTTTGTAGATTTTTGAAACTTGCAGTGCAAAATAGCATGCTACAATTTTGATGTGGTTTCCATTTTCTGATATTTTAAACCAATGAATTACTTATTTGAGTCTTCTTTTTCTAATTGAATGAGACGACCTTTTTTTATCCCTCACTAAAACCATGATTACCCCATGCCCTTTGCCATTCCCTACTGTGTTTTTCCACACTGCCATCTTCCAGTATCCTTCAAACAGAGGCGTCTTGCACCCTTCATGCTAATGTGTTTCTATGAGGCAAATTATGTCTCTATCTTCCGCAATAGGCCCTAGCCTAGGTCCTCGTCTCCATGGGTAACCTCTGCACTTCCAACAAACTACTCTTAAGGAAACCTAGGTATGACTTGATTGCTATTTATTTTGACATGCAAGACTCACATTTGAGTCTTTGTCCATGCTTTCCCATACTGACCTTGCTTCCTGATTTCCTGTTGAAGAGTTTGTTGCCTCTTCTTTATTACCATCTTGTTTCTCTATTTTGGAAGGAGGCCCAAATCATGCTATCACAACTTTTCCTTTATAAATCCATGCTCTCTTGCCTTCATCTCTTGCTTCCCTAACCTTTAACATTTCCTCCCTCCTTTCCTCCTATTGTTTTACAGTTAAATCTTCTTCTAGGAAAAAGCGAGAACCCCTCAAGGGATGCTTCTTGCTTAGAATGATATATTTATCATGTAAGATAGGCATGATAAATTTTATGGGTCTGGCTCTCTCTCACTGTTAAACTTACCCACCCTCCATTTTTGGCATATTTTTCCTTACCATAACAATTTGTCTTTCAAGAAGTCTCTTGCAAGGTCAAGAGTACATTCATTTTTCCCATAATATTTCACCCCTTCAAGAATTATGTTTGTTGCTCTATTTCGTCTTTCCTTGCCTTCTCTATCTTGCATGTTATCAACTTGAATGTTTGTTTCTCCTTCCTTATTAACATAATTGCTAATAACTTGAGCCCAAGTTTTGGAAACTTTGGTGGATTCTCCATTTCTTTCTTCTCTTGCTTTCTCTTCATGGTTGTCTATTTGGGCAATCATTTTCCCTTTATCCTGGGATGATTTCACATTCACCACCTCTGTACTTTCCGCTATAGATTTCTTTGTGTTTTTCACATCCGCCTTCATGCGTTTCCATTTTGTCTTCCTGATCAGGAGAGCTTCCTGGAGCAATACCACTTGTTCTTTCAAAACTTTATTGCTTTATGCTAAAGCCTTGTTCTTAGCTCTTATTATGTGAATTTTATGATCTCTTTCCTGCTCTTTAGCTTCTAAAACCTCCAACCTTTGTTTTTCATTTAGCAATTCTTTCACATAAAGATCATATGACCAGGTGAGAGGTGTGGATGTGGGACTATATAAGGCATAATCATCAATGACTTTTCCTTTGGACTTCTTGTTGCCACGTGCTTGTAGAGGGGACTTGTTTGAGTGCTTATTGCGAAGGGATCGAGTCCTTTCCTTTTGAGACCATTTTTCCTTGTCTACTCCCATTTTAGATGGGATAGTCTTCATTTTAAAATGCCCCAATATTTTTTGGCATTGACCCAAACCCACTTCCCAACTTTGGTGGATGAGGCAATTTTCACTTGTGCTAAATCATTTGTCTCCACATGTTCTGAAATTTCTTGTCCCGTTGTCATGTTTGAATGCATCTACCGCCCAACCTATTCTGAGAAAGATGTAGGTTTATAAAATGCCAAGATTACTTTGCACTGCTCCCCGCTGTGTAGGTTATCGTTTCTCCCTGCTTATGCTACAAGCTTCTCCTTTCTTGCTGCTCGATACTTCTGTTGCATAAAAGCTCCCTGCTCTCACACTGCTCACTGTTCACTTCTCACTGCTCTCACTACTGACCATGCTGTTCACACCGCTGTCCACTCTGGTCGCTGCTCATCAACAAAAAACTTCAAAGATAAAATCAACAACCAATCGGGCAGCCCAAAGCTCGACATCCATCCTTCTTAACCCTCACTCCTCAATGATCCCACGATTTGCAACAACAACACCCAAAATCCAAGCCCAAATTCGTCCGTTTTCACTTTCGCAAACCCTCAGAATCCTCAAAACAAAAATCAGTGAGAAGAAAATACAAAAATGAGCTTTTGCATATTTTGTCAAAAAAGAAGGCGATTCAGCACCAAATGCGAGGAAAATTATAGGCGATGTGAAGGTTTATTTGTCGTTCCTAGTCCCAGTACTGACGTGGACATTGACACGTTTCTGCGTGGGGCTGTTATTCTTTATTTCTCTCTCCTAATTTCTTCCATTGACAAAAAATGTAAATATACAATCCTGTCTAACAAATCATGGCTGCATGATGCGAATCGTTACAATACTTTTTCCATAAGAGAATCATTTTTTCAGAATATGTGATCAGTAGGATTGGTACAACCTACAACAAAGCTTTGGGTTAAGGTTGAGGCTATAGCTACAACGGGCAATGTACTAACCATAACCACTATGATTTTTGGCACTCGCTAACCATGAAAAAATCAAATAAAAACAAACAAAAACAAATAACATATAAAAAGCTATTAAAAAATAATTTAACATCTAATATAATATAATATATATATATCTTAATATATATATATATATATATATAGAATATATAATATATATATATATATATATATATATATATATATATGAATATATATATATATATATATTTATATATATATCTATATATAACTTGTTTTTATAGCCCTTATCACTTTCTTCTCGAATATGGCGGAATCTAACTTGGGCATGTGCCAAAGGCGTGTGTTGAGCCTCGCACTCAGGTCACGGTGCTTCGGGGGAAAAAAAATTAGATTGTTAATGTTTATTTTTAAATTAAATTTATAATAAGTTTTAATTATATTATTATTTAATTTATATTTCCGGTTTTCAATTTTATTATTATTATTTTTTTCCCGGAAAGAAAAATCGTAATTTCCATTATCAAGAAAATTACATGTTGTGAATGCCCATGGCATATGTAGTAAGATGACCGTGGTCAATAGTAGAGTTGAAAAAACCAGTAACAAATTTACAAAAAACCCCTGTTTGGGTAGTTTGATAAATGTTCAAAAACTTATATGATTACATATTCAGATAGCTGTGCAATATAATAAGAAAATAATTGTAACTAGGGCTCATTTTCCCTTCGCAAAACTTGGTCTATATACGGTCTGTGGTAGTACTGGTAGACCTGTACCTGAGTGTGTTCTTTGATTAACCATTCTCCTCGAGGATGATTCGTTTCCTATTTCAACAACCTGTCCGCGGTTGCATTGTGTTCCCCGAAGACGAAGTTGCTTCTGCCGCAGATCTGGATTTGGTCTTGGGAGGAGATGGAGGTGGCATCTGGGAGGCACTGGAAGTTTGGCCAGTGTTCCTAGCATCATCCTTAGTGAGATCCGGATCTGGGGGATGCACATCCACCAATGGCTCTTCTGAATGCCTATGCGATGGACCCATTATAGCCGGGACTGCTTTCGAGAGTAGGGGGTAGTCCTTGTATAGGTGTCCAACCTTATGACAACGACGACATCGGAAAGGCACCCCCTCGTAGTCCAAGTTTTGCCTGCATGTGTAATGTCGCCATAGAAGGGTAATATTCTCCTCAGGTCCAGCTCTGGTATCCAAATGCGCCAGAATTCAGGCCATGGTCATAATCCCAGATGATTCAAAGGATTGGTCATGATCTAGGTAGGTTCCCAAGGCATCCCCAGTTCTCTTGAAGATCGAGGGGGTCCAGTATTGTAGGGGAAGGCCCGGCAGCCGAACCCATAGAGGACCAGCTCCAAGCTGTTCACGCTCTGGATCAAACAAGGGGTTCCAACACTTCAACAAAATTGGCGCTAACTTGATATGCCAAAATCTGGAGAAGATCTAGTCTGTGTATTCCTCTCGGTGAAAATGAAGGGCGAACCAGCCCCTTGCCAGAACATGGATGATGGGGCTCTTCGAGGAGGGAACCCCATATTTCCTTAGTCTAGAGTCTCAGCCATTCTACAGAGTAATTCCTCCCTCAGACACCCCCAAGCATAACCTTCTTGGCAATGTTGTCCACTTTTCCCATTGACAGGTCCTCTCCCATGGCTAGCTTAATGTCTATGTCACTAGCCCTAAGGAACCTGCCCCTTTTTTTTCTTGTCTGAGCGCCTGGCCGTCAAGAAGTCCTTTAGTAGTCCATGGATCCCTTGGTTTTAACTGTCTGCGAGGTGGAGGGGGTGGATTTGGGGGTGGGAATGGGGGAGCTAAAGCAACCAGAGCGTATAGGAGTGTTAGGGACAATAGGGTTGGATGAGTTTCCAGGGGGGTGAGGGTTAGGGTTAAGGGTTTCTGGTCGCGAACCAGGGATGGGAGTGAAGCTAGGAGGGGCGGAGATGAGAGATAGTTGAGGGAGAGACGCATCGAAAGATGGAGATGTTTGTAAATAGGAGCCAAGCAGATTCAGAGTTGTCGGGGAGAGAGGTGGGTAATCCAGCCCAGGTTTGTCTTCAAGATGTACAGTGGAGGTATGGGCAGCAGATGGTTGAGTTCTACCGAGAGCAGAGCACGAGGATGACAACGGACGCCTAGGAGCAACAAAATGACCTGGGAGTGACACGGCGCGGTGCGAAGTTCTATTGGTCTCAAGGGAGTGGGGGACCGTTGATTTACACACCCCTCCATGCTAGGTGTAGCCCGTGACCAAGGGCGCGCTGTCGAGAAAATGGTAGATCCACTGATACCATGCTTGAGAAAACAAAAAACGTAACAGGAGGAACGACGGTGCCATTCCAAAGTCAGAGAACCAACCAAACCAGACCATCAGCTGTCAGGCAGCTAGGTCAGAACCGCCATGGGATGGGCACTGCAAATGGTGCAGTTAGGGTTATGCTAATCCATCTAGGGTTCCTCCAAACGCTCCTAGAGATTGAATCCTACTATCTTTCCACTGATCAAGAGAAGCTTGTTGTTTGTCTTTATTATTAATATTATTTTAAATTGGTGTCATATTTTTTTAATTATTTATTTTTCAATTTTTTTTTTTGTTTTTTTAAATTATGTTTTTCATTTTTAGTGTAGGTATTTTATTATTTATTTATATTTATATTTATTTATAATTTAATTTTAAATTTTTAATAATGTTTTATTTTTTTAATATATTTTTTCATTTTTTTTTGGTTTGTTTATTTTTAATATATATATATATATATAATATATATATATATATATATAATATATATATATATATATTTTGTTTTGTTTTTTTGTTGTTCTGGTTGTGAAAGCTATGTTTTATTTTTATTTTTTAATTATTTTTACTTGAAGTTTTATGCGAGTTATCATCTTTTGGAAAATAATCTTCAAATATTATCATCTTTGGACACAAAATTTATAAAATCTTGACATTTTTTTAAAACTTTTTAAGATCAAAATTTTCCATAAGATTCCTTTGATTAACATGTCATTTTTAGCGGAAA
>APFE030259694.1:0-89176 GCA_000404065.3 Pinus taeda
AAGAGAGGGGTTGCCTTCTAGGGAAAAAAACCCTAAACTAAACATAAGTTCTACCGTCAGATCATCTGCCTAATGAACGGCCCAGATTGACTAGAAATTACTATACATTTACAAGGCAATTTTACAGCTATTTTTAGCTTCGGGAGCGCTGGCCCCGAAACCCCCCCGCGAGGGGGGGCTCCCAAAGGTCGTAGCCGCCCCCCTGCAGTGAATATTTTACGGGCGACGTTTCCGCCGCCATTTTGAACTGTGTCCAATGTGGCAGTACTTTTGAATATAAAAGATAATTAGGCTCCACACCCAACAGCATAACGTTTAAAGATCTTACTCATATTCTTTTTTACTTCTAATTACTTTACATGATATTAGGTTATACGAAAAACTAACTAAAAATGCATATCATATATATTTTTTTCTTTTTTTATTATAGCTGACATTTCTTTTCTATTTAGAGAATATTTTGTTTTTAGGAGGGATGAATGTACTATGCATTTTAACCACAAATCTACCAAATGCCTAGAGGGATCAAATCTCAAACTTGAAAAAAATTACAGGTTCATTAATCTATTTTAGTGCTTGGTAAATATGTGATTAATATAGATCTATAGTGCTAAATTTTCGTTGTTTAAATTGTATATTTTGATATTTAAGAATTAATAATATTTTATATTAAAAATTGAATGTGTTACACATTTTCCTCTTATTAAGTAACTATTCTAGTTTACTTCTAATTACTTTTTCCTTTAGAACTAAGATTAACATTAATAGGTACACATATATAAACACACTTTCTATAGAGAGAGAGTTCATACTAAAATATATTACTTAATATGGA
The DNA here is from genome assembly GCA_000404065.3 of Pinus taeda. Taxonomy (NCBI): domain Eukaryota; kingdom Viridiplantae; phylum Streptophyta; class Pinopsida; order Pinales; family Pinaceae; genus Pinus; species Pinus taeda. The sequence goes on from APFE030259694.1 coordinate 836, forward strand.
TATTCAAATAGTTTATTTAAGTTCTCTATTGAGATATTTTAAGAACAACTTATATATATATATATATATATATATATATATATATTATATATATATTATATATATATATCTTTCTAAAATTATATTATTTAAGATAGACATCTAAATATTGTATTACTTGAAGAGTGAAAGTGAAATATCAACAAGTGGTTTAATTGTTGTGGTAATAGATTTTTAATTGATTATTTATATGGTTATTTAATTTTTGTTCTTTTGAAAATGATTTTGATTATTTTTTTGAGGACGTGACATACTTACACATGTCGCTCATATTGGATTGTAGAACCAGCATAGATCCATCTATAGAACAGATCTAACATGAGCTAAGAGGGATCAAATTTCTTTCTTTCACTTTTTGAATGTTATAGAGATTACATAACGTGTGTATTGAGCCATTTTATATTAATTCATATTAAAATATTTTATTCATAAATCACATTGGATATTTTATTCTATAGTGCATTAAAATATTTTTCCATATATATATATAAAGTTGATATCATGTATTAAAATATTTAGCAACGTTTAAAGATCTTACTCACATATTTCCTTACTTCTAATTACTTTACATGATATTAGGTAATATCGAAAACTAATTAAAAATGCATAGAATATATTTTTTTCATTTTTTATTATAGCCGACATTTCTTTTATATTTATAGAATTGTAATGTGTGTGCATGGCCTACCAGGAAAAATACCCCGAATCCCCCAAATATTAAAAATTTACTTAGATATAATTAAGATTTCACATTCCTTTCCCCTAGTTGGAATGTCACATCACTTTCAAGAAGTAACCTTATACCATAGACCCATTAATTCTTCTTCATCGAATGATTTTATAAACACAACCACAGTTGGAAGGAAGGAGGAGTCATAAAATGCAAGAATAAAGCCTCTTGTGACATGCATGGTATCAATATCCTTAACCCTTAGATATAAGGCTACAAATTACTTCTTAGTTTTTCTGCATGCCTCTATATCTCATGCCAATAACTTTCCTCAACACTAGTAAATCCTGGTTACCATAATGCATGCATAAACTTTATAAATTCAGTAATTCAGATAATCACATGAAACACTTTCATCACATCTACTCTTTAATCAGATTGCTCATAAGTGTTTTCATTCACCTACATAAAGATGCATTGAGAACACATGCATATTAAGAATCCATCATTTCCATCATAAACATTACTCTTAAGCAACTGACAGAATGCAAATCAAAAGTACACATGCAATAGAAAATCTTACCATCATAGATTATTATGTTATTTACATTATACTATAATGATCCACAAATATCTACCACTATTTGCCATGTTAACCAGAGGCTTTATATAGCATTAAAGGTTCCTTCACTAACATAAAGAATATCTTCATTAGATTCATTTGGTATCCTACTCATTCATACGGATAAGAATGGAATCCATCACATGAATATAGATAGCATCATACTAACACATAAGCCAAGGCGATGCAACATATCCAATATTGAACCAAAGAAAATAATCACATGAAGGGTAAGAGACTGACATACAACCATTCCATGCATGCAAATCCATCTAAACAATCACTTGGAGGGAGGAGCACGACCACCCAACCATGAATCACCTATGATTCCCCCTGAGCCAAAGATCTTGCAAAGGATCAACTATCCTTAATTGATCAATGAACTAGGTATTTACTACCCTCTTTCATGATTTAGTTACCATTACCAGCGTCCCACTTTTATGGATTTTTCCATTTTCCTAGGTCTTTTTCGGAAAAGATTGTCTTTATCTCTCGTGAGGCTTTTCCTCATAAAATATTGTCTTTATCTCCCGCAAAGCATTTATGTCCAATGGGTCTTTATCTCCCATCCATCCGATGGATCTCCAATCCATCCAAGCTTATCTAGAATCACATCCAAAAGCTTTATCATGAAAGATTCATCTCTATCCCATTCCTCATGCAATTTGCCAAGAATTTCCTCCCTCTTGGTGCTTCACCCTCCAAGTGATTAATTTTATTAATTTCTTTAATAACACATTTTCTTTTCATATTACACACCACATAGCTTTCCTCAGCTTAAGTTTAGAATAGTTTAACCCACAAAGAAGGGTATCACACCTAGCTTACCTCAGCTTAGGTTTAAACTCATTTAACACACAAGGGAGGATATCACACCTAGATTTAACTCAGCTTAGGTTTACAATAATTTATCACACAAGCGATGGGTGTTACATACTCCCCCGCTTAAATCTTACACCATCCTCAATGTATTAGTGCATCATGTCCTCGTTTACAGGTAGCTTGTTTCTAAATCAATAGCCTTCATGGCTCTACCATCTGATGCAAATTTTTTGATGTACATCGGTCGCAAGGAGTGCTCCGAGCACATCTCCTTCCATAGCTACATCGGTCTTAAGGATTTCTCTCCTTTCATAGCTACCTGTAACATTGTTTTCAAACAATTCGTGAGAATTTATAGATGCAAAATTTTAACTATGATAAATATCATAATCTATTACTTATTATTATTAAAGTGTCTATTGCCTATCATTTATTTTATCTGAAGAATGCACGTTGTCTACTTGCATTCTTTCGAGCCTTTGTGCTGTTGTTGAACAACTGCTTCTTGCAGTCTCTCTGCGTACAATACATTAGTTAGCATATTTTCCACAGTAATATGCCTGTAAGGTCATAACAGGTTAGTTCACATAACAATATATATTCATCATATATATTCATCGAAACTGTATGTATGCCAAACTGCAATTAACCATGGTTAGTTATACCAATTGTACTTAACTTTTTCTATGTAACCTCCAGGTCGGTTGCCTTCCCAGACATTTATGTAATGTCTTCATACATATCTGAAAAAATGTGTATTATACACACTAATATACATATTATTTCCAGTCATATAACAAATGTAATGTTACAGGTACCGTATCTACTACTGTACATAGTACCATCTGTGCTACTACCCATCGTACCATTCCCATGGTATCACCTGCATGAAAAAACTGTGTCCACATGTTTTCCTACCTTGTTAGTATCATAAAAAACATTCATGTATCTTTTTTTAGAAATTAAAACAACTGTTCTGAGTTGACAATAATTTTGTATGAGTATGGTTCATATATGTAATCAGAGAAAGTTTTGTCAAGTGCAAATCATTTCCAAATTTCATTTGGTTACAATATCAATAGTATAGTATGCATATTATAATTCATATGCCTTATTATTATGTGTATATTTTAGCATGATTCCTTCCACAACAAGTTTATCTTGATGACCCCTTAACCATGCTTATGATAACAATATAGTAAACAATCCATGACAATGCATGAGTATATGTATCATACAAAAATAAAACAATAATACAAACATGGAATTCCTCTATTGAAGCCATCCATAATGTTAATATCATGATGATATATGTCAATTACATCAATGTTTAAAATGCTTACAAGATTTCTCAGTCAACATTCTCATAACACGTTCAAAATCATCTACTAATTGTATCCTACCAATAGGCCATATTTATCATAGAGGCTCATGGTTAGTACCTAACAGGGTAAGCCCTCTTCCATAACCATAGTAGAGAACTACAATTTGTGCATAACCTTTGTCATAATAGTAATTATTAATTGTTATACCTTGTTAATTTCATTGTATCCACAGTTTCTTATGCTATAAACATTCGAGAGTGGATGATTACTCTACCATCATCACACCTTTCTCACCATAAGTATAATATCCTATGGCATTAATCTTCCCAATCTATCGTCTTCCTTTTTCACCACTTGTTTAGGGAAAATAGTTATGTAGGCCTTAATGACTTGGTTATAAGGATTTTCATGTAACAATAGGAATTAATACCTACTTAATTAATCCTCCAATATGACCATAATTCTATGAAGGTGTGATTAATCCATTGTTTAAAATATGAAAATTTCTCATAGTTTTCATCTCATTGTTTCTTATCATAATCACTTAATAATACATGTATGCTAAAAAGGCTTCACTGCTTAACTACGATGGAAAATTTATTATAAAATAAACCAAGCAACATCCATGTCTTAAATGCAGGACACACTTGCCAATTATGCCAATATTAATAAGAAAAAACACAATACTCACGAGTTCTCTTGGTGTAAACATGACATATTCATGAGTGGTACACCTTGCTTTCTTATCATTTGTACATGATAGTTTATGCTAAATATTAACTTAGATATAATTCAAGCAACTGAAAGTTCTATATATGGATGTAAAAGTGAATTTCTGCATACTTTCATGACATTCCATGGAAAATATATTTTCTTCCACAATTCAAGGTATACATCAATACCCACCTTTAATTATCTACAAGTACTAACTTTTCAATAATACTATATCATAATCATTTTTGCTTTTCAATTAGAATCTTATCCAAATGAGAAGTTTAATGATGAGTCGAGGAGGTGTCTCAATTCCTAACATGGAAGGGTTCCTGCTTATTAAGTATTAACCCCAACATCTTATCTTTATCTCCACAAAAATTTTCATACTATTTAATAGTGACTTATAAGCTTAACACCATCTTCTTTTCATTTAGCCAAGTCCCTACATCGTACTTGTACAGGTGTCAATTTTCTTTATTTATATTTTAACCATCCCAGACAATTTTTTTTTAATCAATGTTGTCTTTCCTTACATCTATTTCTATTATCATATGAAATAGAGATTTCTGGCTTCAAAAATCAAGATGATTAAATTCAAAAATTTTCCACTCAATCGACTAGAATGTAGCCCTAACCATTATTGTGAATATCAGTAAACAACAAACATGAGCACAAGTTTAACAATTTTTTCTCTTATTTAATTGCTATTGTCTTTGTTTATCTTTCGTGTTTTTGACCTTATTTGAAATCTTATTGTAGCAAGTCTACAATAGATATCTACGTAGTCCAACATATCTTCAATGCACATAACCAATTTTTTTAAGTGGGTGTAAGTGTGAGGACATGCCTCCTCCATTGACCACTCACATATACGTAACGTTATACTCATATGGTATTCCTTATAATTTATGTGATGATCAACTGTAGATTGTGAAGCTCTCCTCAATGGGCATAAGCACGAGAATTTCACTGTAGGAATCATTAATTTGGTTCATAGTTTAAAATTGAAATTTGATCGTAGTCACTAATACATTAAATTCAGATATTATAGGAACATTAATTGCTATAACCCCAACGTGGGTTTGTGATGTGGTCTTTGACTTCCTTAATAAGTCAATTACGTCAGCTCAATTGTTAAGCATATTCTGTAGCAAGAATTCTTAAACAACATTAATGGTTTAACCTTCAGGCACAATAAAGATTGAACATTTAGACTTAAAAATATCTTGAAGTCTTTGTAGAACATACACATGCAATGCAGTTACTACTGCCCAATTCCCACGATGTTGTCAGAGTAATGTTGACACGGTTATCTTATGCATAACAAACCTTCTATGCATAAATCCATATTGAAATTACATATATATTATGAACCTTATGTTATAAGGTGTTGAGCATCAAAACTTAATTATTTATCTATATTTTCCTAAGTCTAGCGAGTTATTATCATAATAGCATAAAAATAGCAACATATATACTAATGCATCAGTTCAAATATTAAGTTCCTCTACTACTTGATCTTGGTCTACCACAAGGTATCAACACTATCACATGCATTCATACAAGAGAAACTAATACATACAATTTTGTATATATATATATATATATATATATATATATATATATATACACACACAATATCTCCAACCAGAACCCCACAAATGTATCCAAGACAACTACTCAAAAAAAACTTGGAAGGTGGAGTCATGAGACAGTGTTCGTCTTATATCCTCTATTTGGAATCTATGTCATATTGCAGTCAAATATGGCCACCGTATCATATGACCTCTAAAGTGTAAAATTAGGGAGGGAAACACTGATCCGAATCCTCTGCCGTATGCTTAAAAATGACTTTTGGAGGAAAGAAGAATGATTAGAATTTCGGAACAGTCACACAACCCAAGAATCAACAATAATTGTAGATATTTTAGTACAGGATTTACTAATGCATAGTCTCTTCATATTCACGAGAGCCTAATGAAAAGCAGAAATGTGAACAAAGTGTTCCAGATTTTTTCAGAGCAACTCAATAAGCCCAACCTATGGTGTTCTTTTACTTTTAATAGTAGTCCAACCATTTGATGTCAAATACTTATCCTATTTTTATGCCAAATGCCACTATAATACTCAAGTAGCTGCACAAAAAATGGAAAAACATAATTGAGCTTTAAAGTTGAAGGGCTTGAATTAAATCAATGTTGCTATACTGATCTTATTTCTATCCATTATCATTAATAATCGAAAACCAGTAAAATAAATCAACCTGCAGAATCAAAAGACATGATACAATTAAAAACATTAGATTAAGAATATAATACTCCAAATTATGGCTGCCTTATGTCAAGCACCTCCAATGTCTTCACATAAGATTTTAATGAATAACATTTAATATGTGATATTAGAAAAATAATTACATGTCCAAAGAAGACTGGTTACTGATATCATGGTAGTAAATATAAAATCGGATGGCCTTTTTGTTGCATGTAATAAGAAATCTAAAAAAAAAACACATTATATTGCTTAGCAAATTTTCATTATAGACATAGAAATGTTACTATTATGGTAACAAAAGCAAGGCTAACATTATTAGCAGCATTTGGCAGAGATATACAAATGAATTTTGTTCTTTTTTCCATTAGACCAGATTGCCACATAGGTAACAGGAAAGTAGAGAAAACTAATAAAGAATTGACTATTGTAGCTTTCATAAAGTAGTAAGTAACTATTGACCCTCATATGCATATACGTGCAGTCTAGATGCTATAGTATTCTTATAGCAGTAATCAACTTTTGACCGTTAATCATAGGTGAAAATCAAATTCTACGGTTAAGCATTCTACATGCAAAGAAAATCTAATAATTCATATTTTTCTTCTCCTTGATAATTCTACATCGATGAACTCTAGACATTCTGGAAAGGAAATCTAAGAATTTTTTTCATTAATATCAAGTATTTACAACTTTAAAATTGCATTTACTAGTAGATGAAATTAGAGTCGCAAAAATCTATATTTGACAGTGGCATGATATTAGCATTTTCTAACCACTCTATCATCTCAAGATCATAGCATCTTCCTTGGGATTGCTTCCTCCAAGAGATGAGTGAATTCAGATAATTGAAAACATCAAAGGGTTTGAGCACATATAGAGTTGGTTCCTAACAACACTAATGCCATTTCAAAGTTTGAGTATTCAACTTGAAATTTGATCATTATAAGGTTGTTATTAACCCTTTATATTTTTTCTTTTCATTTCTTTGGTCAATATCTATATCCTTTTATTGAGAGAAGGCTTCCCCTACAGTTTTGTCTCCATTACCATTTTTAACAAGCTAAATTGTGACCTTGCCTCACATAAAAATAAAATAAAATAATATAAAACAATAGGATTTATCCAATTCTCACGTGGGATAAATAATTTTCACCTCAAAATGAAGTTTAGATACTAGCATCCATTCACCCTGTCCACATAGATCAGAGAGCATAGTTGCTATAGCTGAAACAACCTCCTTTTCTTCTTTTCGTATCTGCTAAGAATTATCAGTTTCAGGGTCCATTCTCCTCCATTTATCCGCTTTTATATCTTAATAATGTAAACAATTATATCAGATAATTTCGTATACCCATTTCATGTCTTGAGGATGTCATTAATTAACAACCTCCAAGTAAATGTAAGGAGCCACATGCTAACGACATGTCTAATAACCTTTGCATCTAAAGAAAAAGTTAAAATGAGCTTGCTCAATTGGAACTACCACTATAATCACAAAATATTTGAACACAACAACAACATATATTTGAAGAGTTTACTACATAAAATATCTAGACCATGTAAAAACACATTAATGAAGATGCTTAAGATAGTATGCATGAACCTTTTCAGGGTAAAATTAGAGTCCTACAGCTAAACAATCAAACCTTTCTTGGGTATGAAACAATTTAATGGAAACAAAAATAAAAAATTTTGCAAGAAAAATAAGGATTTTACATTCCATGACATGTCCATCATTTAGACATCAAATTAGATAGCATAAGCTCATGTGAAAATTAAATTCACAAATGAAATAATCATAGGGGAAGTATCAACCTTTTCCAATTTCTTCAAAAGAACCCCTTTACAATAAAAATAAACTTGTAAATCAAAAAACACCACTTAAAAACATTAATAAGAAATAATTATTAAAATTAAAATATTCTTGATGGATATTGTTTTTACTATTTTCCTAACAGTAAATTAAATGCACTCTAATGTGCCTTCTTATGTGTTTCAATTAGCTCAACAAATGTCATATGTTTGTGTTTTTGTGTTTCAGTTAGCTCAACATATGTCACATGTCTCCAGAACCTTGCAATTCCTGGACAAGTGCTTTCTTCTACCATTTTATGTGCGTGTGTTGTAGCTATAGTCACTTTCCATTAAAGATGATTGAGTGATGGGACTTGAAATTGGTTAGCTTGGTAGGTGATGCTTATCTAGCTACTAGTGAATGTAATTTCTAAGAATTCCCTATGCATTGAGAGCCATGCCTCCCAAATGGAATAACCATGGTCAATGGCCGCATGAATCTATTTAAGAACATGAAAAATACATCGACTTAAGTAGCACATCGTTCATTTTGGAGCTGTGTGGAGAAGAATACATCCCCTTGAGCAGGACAACATTCATTTAGGAGGTAGATGATGAAGAATACATCTTCTTGAGCATCACATCGGTCATTTCAGAGCGAGCAACACATTGTTCATTTGGGCACTAGGTGATTCGATAACATAGTTTCATGGGAAACATGTAGCTCTATCTTTCATATTGCATTGCGATCCGACATAGGATTCTAAGCAAGGATGAAACAAAGGAAGTGGTAAAAATTAGCTTGAGGTGAAGTTGAGATGATAGTAGGTGGACAAGAATCCGGGGAGGGTATGTTTCCCCTGCCCCTACTTCCAGTGGAAATGGATCCACATTCACATATATAGGTTAGCATAACAAACTACTCCCTATTCGTAGACTACTCCCCATTCATAGACTACTCCCCATTCATAGATAGAAGCTCTCCAAAAGTAGCACATGCCATACATCGATAAGAACTTCATTTCTAGATCTCTCTTTTCCAAACATGGCTTTAGGATGGTATTCGCTTTGATTCTAAGAAATATATTATGACCAAGAATGGTACGACCAATATTGAGGTCAAGATCTGAAACTGCATATGAAAAAGAGGGGAATAAACCCCACACTCTAACTGCTGGAAACACTTGGAACTGCATCTAGAAGCACCAATAGGTCCCAGGTTAGTTTGACCTTACCGAGAATAGGAAGGAGGTTAATGCTGTTTGGTTGCAAAGAAAAAGGTGGAGGTAGAGCCAAGGTGACATAGATGATAGAAGCATCATCTTTTGTGCTAGAAGTAAAGGTAATTTTCCTGCTCCATGAATCATGTTGGGTAGGATAGCGCATGGTGTTTAGAGTCTGTAGCTTTTTTTGAACTGGACCTCTACTGCCCTAAGAGAAGCCTAAAGGGTAAGGTGCTCAGTCTATCAACAATGCTAAATGTGATGGTCAAGGCCACTTCAAGGAGCTAAACCACCAAAACCCAGAAGTTGATTTAACTGAATAATGTTATGGACATGCCATACATCCACAAAACCTCACTTCCTTATCTCTCTTGTTTTGAGATCTCTCTTGTTCCCTTTGTTGGTTTTCCGCTAGAAGAAACACAAATATGATCCTCCCATTCTCGCTAGATACACAACTAGAATCCTCTCGTTCTTTTCAGCTTCCGTCTTCCAGCTACACAACTAGAATCCTCCCGTTCCCACTAGCTTTCATCTTCCATTGGTGCCTCTGATGCCACTGTAGACATTGCACCAACTTGCATTCACAAGTGTCAACCTTAGCGACTATAAATCATTTTAGCTTGGACACCCACTCAACTGACTAAGTACAATACTCCACTTGGCTCCCATACATTGATGCTCCACTTGCCTAGGTTACTTTGCATAACTATTGGTTCTCAGCTAGCTAGGGTTACTTTACTTTGAATACAACAACATTATTCAGATAACATTTTATGCTAGCATTAGTTTAGCATTTTCAAAAAATAATTAAATCGATGTGCATAACCTATGGTTTTGGCCTCCCCGCCTTGGAAAGAGGCGAAATAAGATGGTGAAATCCATTGAACCATAGCAAATACATTGTAAAGACATGAAAAGCCTAAAAACTTTAGGTTAATGAGTTGATTCGTTATACACCAACTATTGCTTATCAGAAGATTCTTATTACTATAGTCCTATGCGTGACGAGAGGGACTAAAAAGACACTACACTAAATCTAAAAAAATATTTGTATAAATTTTTTTATTTTTATTTTTTAATTAAGTCAAATGATAGGAGAAAAAACATTTTTCCGTTGTAAATGAAAATATTTATTAATAAAAAATATGTGGTCTTATAAGAATTTTCTATAATTTTTTTTTAATATAATATCATTTCTATCAAAATTAAACATTATTTTTGTTTAATTAATGTTATTATCTTTATTAAATTATTTATAATTTAATTGAAATATTATTATTAAAATTTAGAGTAATGGTGAAGAGAAAGATAATGATAGTGATATTGCAGTGTTTTTCTAGTACCATTAACATAGCAAAATTAATGATAGAAAAATAACACTCGAGAATTATGTATTTTGATATTCTTAGTGTAACTTACGACAATAGCATAAGTAATCTTTGCATCCCTCAATATTAAGAAACCATCTCAGCTAGCTAACAAATAAATTAAAAGGAAAAAAGAATGAAAAAATTAAAGTCATTATGGTATTTTTGTTATTTTTTCTAAATTGAATATGAAAGGTTTTCATATAACCAATAGAATTGAAACTAAGTTATTAACCATGGAACTAAGTCTCAAAATGATATACGGTTTGTGAACATTTCTCAAATTATAGTATAATAAATTATTTGAAACTAAGATATTAACCATGGGGCTGAGTTTCTAAATGTTATACGCTTTGTTTCAAATTATAACATAATAATTTATAAGTAAAACTTATGATAGGTTGTACTTAACAAATTTTAAAAGTTATCTTAAAATGTTTAGAATCAGATGAATTTTGAAAATTTTATGATAGGTTGTAGTTAATGGAGATGGAAGTGTTTGATGTGTGAATTTCGTTAAATTTTAATACAATTGAAATAATTTTTAAAATTTATAATTTTTAAAATATTATTCAGAGAGTAGATATGTTTAATAGAGTAAAAGAGTAATGTTTTTATTTTTTTTAATTTATATAAAATTAAAGAGTAGATATGTTTAATAGAGTAAAAGAGTAATGTTTATATATATATATATGAAAATTTTACACAATTTATTTGTATTAAGTTGTGTATCATGATGTTAATGAATTTATTTTGTATGACAACAAATCTTTAATTAATAGTGATATCATTAAACCCAAATTTGTAGATTTTTATTTTTATTTATTTTTCTATTTTTTTTTATCTGAATTAATAAAAGGATAAGGAAACATTATAAAACATAAGATAATGTTATCGCTATCGAGATAATATTTTTTTTTTGCAAGTTTGACATTGGTGAAGCTACATCATAGTCATGTCCAAGAATAACACCTGAATAGGGTGAGAAATTGAACATGTGACTTAACATCTAGGAGAGTCTTAACAATGTGCTGGAACACGGTCTATCCAAGACTCCATGGACTATGAAGATAAAATTTCAAATAGCATGATTTATAAACAAAATGTACAAAAAAAAATATGCATAGCTCTCAAAGTAATAATTGTAATGATGAACTACATAATAATCCACTAAACATTAAGATAGGAACTCTCACATATGCTAAGTACATCCATGTATTTAAATAATGAGTCCATGTATATAATAAAGCCTATATTGCATATTTTTTTATATATACAAATTCTCACTCATAGCTTATATTCCCCACTATAAATCTTAGCCCAATTATATATATTAGAGCCATAACAAAGTACAACCTTAAAAAATATTTGTCCTTAAGGTTTTGTAGCCCAGTGTTTCACATGTGACCAAAACAAATAATACCATATCCTTATATTCATACTATGGAGTTATAATTGATGATTATCCATCTATTGGTATTACTATCTTTTTGTTGTTTATATATATATAGATATATAGATATATTACATGCAATATCTTAACTTCTTCAATTTTATGGTATTTTTTGGACATTTATAATATGCTATCACATAATGGAACCTTAATTATCAATTCAATAAATATTGTTAATTTTACCATCTTCTCCCAAGTAAGGTTGATGTCAATCTTCATATCTTTATTTCCAACTTTCTAGATAATGATGGTGCCAATATGGTTAAACCATTAATAAGGTTTTTCAATTTCTCCTCTTATTATCAACTTTATTTCCTAGTACAATGACATGCTCCGACTATTATTCTCAATCTCTATTTACAATATAAACATATTTTACCATCACTTCATCAAGATGGAGCTCAAGTTCTTTAGGTATTTTTTAGTGACCCATTTGTATTTTCTCTTCCTTCTCATTTAAAACTAAAGTATGGTGCTATCAATCAATTTTGTCATTCTTATTCAATTAAATATCGATCTATTAACCTAGGAAAAAAGTTGTACCTTCTTATATTGATTCCAAAGGATTCTACTTCCCTAGTGAATTTAGGGGAAAATGTGAGACCTTTTTCTCTAGGAAAATATGGACTAATTTTTGTGGCTAGCTATAAAAGGAAGATCTTCATTTCAAAAGATGTTAAAAAAAAAAAGCTTTGGAGGGCTATACATTTACCTATTTGTCATACTAAATCGAAAATCCAAGAGAACACATTTAATCAATGTAACTTTATCAACACTTTATGGGATGGGATTTGCAAACTATTTTAATGAGAAGATGAATCAAGAAGAAAGGTGATATTTCTCAAACATTGGAATGTTGGACCTCAAATCCCTTTTAATGTAGAATTATAAATCATATCATAAATGACATCAGAGACTTCATAATTTAGAATATATGCAAGGAAAGAAACAACCATATTTTTTAAAACAAAATCCATAAAGGAAACAAGTATTGGAGCTAAAATAACAATAAGTTGTAGTAAAATAGTGAAGGTATTGTAAAATAATCACAAAGGAAACCAGGTGGACAAATAATTATGGAGAAAAATTCTTAGGAGGAAAAAATGTTAATGAGTTGGAAGGTTAATTTGAAATCTTTCTCCTTTTAAAGTATTTCAAAATTCACAAAGGCTCTTACTCTACAAGGGTGTTCGTCCCTATCTCAAGGAATCATTAAGGTCAACTTTGATGGTGCCTCAATCTTAGGAAATCTAGGATTAACAAAATAGGAAATATTCAAAGTTAAAATGGAAGAAATTATATATGTGCTTTGAATCAAATAAACCATACAAAAATAACTTAGCAAAGCTACAAGTAATTAAGGAAGGCCCATGGCTAAAAATGACTAGAGGATTGGTAAATTTAGTGGTTTAATGGGACTTTATACACATCTTCAATGCAATTACAAAAGTCAAGGAAGGCTCGTCACCTAAGACCCAAAATTATAACTAGAAGATTTTTTAATGATTTTAATACATAGTTGTGATGATTGAACAATTCAAAATTATCTCTTAAACTCAAGTCATGTACAAGCATGTTAAACACATTTTATCCAAAAGGGAAAGAAATCAAAGTTTGAAATTGGATTCTTATTAAGCTGATATGAAGGCATTAGAGATAAAAATGCATATTCCTTTACTAGTAAACGTAGAGTTGACTCAAATATTAAATAGGGATAATCAAAATATCCTAAATGGGGTGTCAGATACTGTAGCACCATTATACTTGTCATCGTGACACGATTGTTTACAGCTGTCGACATGTCTCCATTCCATCGCCCTCTATCTTCATTCTAGTTAGAAAACACATTGCAGATTCAGGTTAGCAAACACATTGTTCTAACACCCGCCCATGTTAGACATGTCTTCATTCCACCGCCCTCTATCTTCATTCAAGTTAGCAAACACATTGCAGATTCAGGTTAGAAAACATATTGTTCTAACACCCGTGCATGTTAGCAAATGTTTCAGGTGTTTCAGGAAGCTAAGTTTCAGGAGGAACGTGCAGCACAAGCAGCGGCAACATGAGTTCCTGCTCATGGGAGGGCGTGAGTGGCTCGTGGGAAGGAGGATATACCCCGTATTTCTCAGAGGTAACACTGAACCTGGGCACCAACAGAGAGCTCGGCTTCTCGTTTTCATATTTGCCTACATTTCATAATGCAATAATTTTAGCCTTCATACTTGTGCCCTGGCCAGCACCCCAATGAACCCAAAATACTTGTTCCTCCAATATTTTGAGCCAAAAAACGCATCCACAAACATCTCTGTTGCTGTCCCATCAGAAAAATCCTGTCCCTGTGTGTTGTCCCATCGGAAAAATCCGGCAGATATATATCCGCAAGACCAGGGATTTTAGGAATAGTACTTCGTGTTTTCTTTTTGTTCTCCATAGATAAATGATACCACTAAATGATGTGATCCACTGCCTGTATTGTATGTTCTCAAAAGTTTTCAAATAAATTCCTCTTGTGCCATGGCCATATTTCCCAAATAACAGTTGATGGAATGGTCTGCCATATTATATTTTTTTTGCTCCTCCAGCTTAAGCATTCCTAGATGTCTGAAAAATTCTTGAGTGGGAAATCAATAAACTGCGCAATATATATCACCGGATCTTCATCGAAATCGTTGATGCCTCAGCATTGAAAAAAAAGACTTGCTATGGTTAAAATTGAACTTTTCCAGTTTTTCTCACGGTTTAATTCATGAAAATATGAAATTTTAAACTAATTCATTATCAGCTGCTGCAGTAACTTTGGCTATACATGGTGCCAATTTTCGTAATGTGCTCCCTACGAATATTTCTCAAATTACCTATTAATTTATAAAAAAATTATAACATAAAGATGTGTTATAAGAATAATACGAAATTATCCACATATTAAGATAACAATATTATATTTTAATTAATGAATGGATGAATTCACATATGGTTGATTATGGCTTTGGAAAATTACTGGAAAGAAATAGTAATATGAAACAAAATTATACATAATATTGAATTTAACCATTTTTTGAAAAAAGAGTCTGTTTGTCCATTAAATTACTCCAAAATTCATTAATTCACTTCAAAAAGCTTACCAGCATTCCATGGAACAATTTTTCCGACCATTAAGGAAACCAAAGGTATTTTTCCGTGAAGAGAATATATTTATCTAATCTTTGAAAAATGAAAAGTTATAAATAAAAAAGACCATTGGCGCTCGATTTAATCTGGATAGTTGGATTAATGCTATGGGAGAACTCAACCACCGCTAGCTCAGTCAAATGCACAAATTGCTTTCGCATCGAATTCGTGGTACACGTCCACCTCATGCGATGGCTCACCAGCATGAAAGCCACGTGTTGCTTGCTATTTTTTCAAATTATTTTATATAATGTTTATAATATAGAGTTTGAGATTGTATCCTACACGGATATGCTAGTGATATTACTTAAAAGATTATGGTAGCCCAAGTAAAAAAGAGGATTTCATGCCCAATTCACTTTTAGTAAGTTAAAAACTGAATTATATTGAGTGTTTTTCCCTTATACTGTGGTGTTTGTATGTATGCTCTCTATGTGATATTTTTTCAATATAAAAAATAAAAATAAAAAACAAAAAAAATCTTTAAACTTTGCAGCATATGGTGTGGTGTTTTCATATCTGCTTTCTATGTAATTTTTTTTAACATAAAAAATGGAAAAACAAAAAAATATCAATATAGTAAAAGGTTCACAATTTAAATTTAAAAAAAAAATCTCAGTAAAATTAAAAAGTAGTCAAAATCTCTTTAATAAATAAATATCCGAAATAATCCCATCTCTATTTTCCAAATTCATTCCTTACTATTTATGACCGTCCTTGGTCATTGTCATCAATATGTGTAAATTCTCGTGACCACTATGTCTAAGAACTTCTACAAATTAAGAGAGAATAAATTATTAGAAATAAAAGGTGTTGCTTATCTCTCATGTACCATAATTCTCCTTTATTTTCTTATATCATACCACTGTCATAATTCCATATTCATAATAAAAACTTATAATACTATATAGATGGATATCAAATCATAGAAAAATAACAAATTATACAAATGATACAACATATTATACACCATAAAACCCTTGAAATGGAAATATCCATTAATTAGATGTGATGTGCTCAAATATTTCTGTATCAACTCTCTTCTTTCTTAGAAAGACCCAAATCCTTTACTTTAAAATTGATTTTCATATATATAAATCATTTTGGTATTTAGAGAAATTAGAAGCTAATACAAAGTTGGTTCCGACCACTGCTATGATAATTATTAATTTTTAGCTAAACTTATAAGTACCCTATTTACTACCCACAAGATGATTAATAGAAAAATTTGCACATCAACCCACATACTTTACATACCAATCTAATTGCCCGCAACAAAAATGGACTAAAAACATTATTCCTGTCGTCTTTGTGTTGTTTCTTAATTCTTTACGGCGTCTCGAGTTTTCCTCGATAGAATTATCACATCGTATTTCAACCCACAAACCCATAATATCTGGCATTTTATTCCAATCGATGACGTCGCCACAAGAGTTTTTATATTTTAAAATATAATGGAATGGAGTACGTCAGTTGCTTAAGAAAACTGAAGTGCATGAATCCACGATTTTACATGGAGAATTTTAATTGCATGCATGTTCCAGGAGATGGATAAATTCAACGTTGTTCAAGATAATTTGTTGGTCCCATTGGAAATTTTGATAATTTGTCTGCTGTGGCCATGGGGTCCAAATGAATTTGTTTGGATTGTACTCAACGTTACAGACAAAAAAAACACGCACTCCTATTACTTCAGCTTGACCCTTCTAATCCTCGAGACATGATTATTATCCCATTCATCTGAAGACTTATGCTTCATTATACTATTTTGTATTTTGTATGGAATAAAATACGCCCCTCATAACGGCTCGGTCGTCGAATTTAACTTTTCCTTCAGACTGTAGACACTGAAATTGATTGAAGAGATTCCCGTGATTTTGACGACACTAAGAAACCAAATTTTTGAACCTAACATCATAGTTATAATTTCACCTGAGAATTCGGTTTACAACGATGAATCTGTATGTGAATCCAGAAAAGAAGGACCATATATTTTCATAACCAGAAAGGAAGGACCATATATTTTCATAAACTGAATAGTCAAATTTCTGTATCCATTCCTTTTTCTTTAATTAAATCAAAATTAAAGAAAAAAATAAATCCCCTCTCGCTTTACTGAAAAATCTTTAATTAAATCAATTCAAAGAATCCTATAGAGGAAAATTTCTATTAAATTGGCGAATGAAACCTATATCTTGTTTATTTGTATATGAGATTTTTGGTTAGTTTTTTAATGGTTAAAAATGAGAGGAATTTTTATTTTTTTTTTTTATTAGAATTTATAATTTTAAGAAGTAAATTATATTATTAATATTGGTTTATAAGTTTTTAAGGAAGAAACATATATTTCTAATTATTTGAATTTATAAATTTTCAACGAAGAAATATATACTCTTAATTTTTAAGGCCATTTAAATTATATACTAGTAACATTATATTTCATTAATTAAATGTGTTAGCTTTGAGACTTTAATGAGCCATATTTTAAATAAATGTCTTTCGGATTAATCACATTATAAGATTTTGTCCATGTTTCGAATCAACCAATGTGGTTTATCCTCAGGACAAGGTGAACAAATCATACAATCTTCATGAATAAATAGTAAGGAAGCATCATTGCCAAAGGTTAGCCGTTAAAAACTAGCCGAAATTAGTCAAGCAAATAACTAATCTTTTATTTAATTAAAAAATTAGATGATATACCCAAAGTTTCATTTATATCTACCCTACAACCATTGATAAATATAAATAATAAAAATAATATAACAAAAAAATATACAATAAAAAAGTATTATTATTATTATAATTAATAAAAATTAAATAATAATAAGAAAGTAATTTAAAACAAAATAGTTAGAAATTAAGTATTAATAAAAAAATAAATTGTATAGATCATCTTAAAATATAATTATGATAAAAATAATTATTTAATAATTGAAGATTATTGCCATTAAATTAATATATTATTATTTCATTATTTAATAAAAATAAATAAAAAAAAAAATAATTTAAAATATAATAAATTAAAACTAAAATATTTAAAATATTGAATAATTAAATAAACATTGAATAAATAAATAATATTAAATAGTTTAATTAATTGTTACTTAAAAAATATTTATTAATTAATATTATTATAACCCTTAGGCTAAATTATTATTATTATTGTCCAATTTTAAGGTAACGACTAAGCTAGATACCACATTGGTGTATGAGACTCCTTTGCTTGTGGGACAAGGGATCCACCCAACACAATGATTTGACTCCTAAGACTACAACGGTATACATACTCTATGCCCTCCAGTTTTAAACATGTGACCTCTTAGGAAGAGACACATGATATTAACCATTAGGCCCATTAACACTGTCTTATACACCCTTGGGATTAATATTATAAACTCTTCTCATTAATATTATTATAAACCCTTGGGATTAATTTTATAAACATAAGTGATGATTATTATAAACGATGGATTAATCTTATTATAAACACTTGGCATTAATACTATAAACATAAGTGATTATTAATATCGTAAACCCAATGCCTTAATAAACCCTTTATATTATATATCCTAGGAATATGAACCATTACATTAATAAAGCCAAAGGATTGATAATATAAACCCAAGGGAATAATATTAAACCCAAGAGATAAATATTATAAACCAAGAGATAAGTATTATAATCCCAAGGTATATAGAGGTATATAGATCTTAAGATAAATATTATAAACCCTAATATAAACATGGTTGACCATGGTTTATTTTCATATTGACATAATCTTTGTCACAATATGATGTTGGATTATGGTTGACCATGATTGATCTCCATATTTAGACAATCTTTGTCACATTGTGATGTTCTACCATGGTTGACCATGGATGATCATGGTTGTGACATGGTGAAATTAAGCCTAATGGTTAAGAGCATGTGTTTCCCCCTGAGAGGTCACATGTTCAAAATGAGAGGGGGGTAGAGTATGTATACCTTCATAGACTTAGTAGTCAAATCACTACGTTGAGGTGGGCCCCTTGTCCCATAAACAAGGGGGTCTCATACACCAATGTAGTGTATGACTTGGCCGTGACCTTAAAATTGGAGAGTAATAATAACCAAGAAACAATCTTTTTCATAATGTGACCATGGTTACTGACTATGGTTGACCATGATTGACCATAGTTGAGAATGACTAATTTTCATATTGAGACAACCTTTGTCACAATTCGATGTTGGAACATGGTTGACCAAGGTTGATTTTCATATTGAGACAATCCTTGTCACAATGTGACATTAGTTGATTTTCATATTGAGAAAATATTGGTCACAATGTGATGTTGGACCATGGTTGAAAATGATTATAAACCCAATGGATTTATATCAAACCCAAAGAATAATGTTACAAATCCTATGAATAATATTGTACCCTAAGAATATGAACCATTAGACTAATAAACCCAAGGGATAAATAGTAAGATTAAAGAGATTAGAAACCAAAGGAATAAATATTATAAACCCAAGGTATAAAAACCCTAATATGAATATTATAAACACTAAAATAAACATGGTTGACCATGGTTGACCATCATTGATTTTTATATTGAGACCATCTTTATCACAATGCGACATTGGACCATGGTTGATTTTTATATTGAGACAATTTTTGGCACAATGTGACATTGGACCATCATTGACCATGGTTGACCATGATTTTAAACCCAAGGGATTTATTTTAAACCTTAGGATTAATATTATAAACCCTACAAATAATATTATGCCCTAGGAATATGAACCATTAGATTAATAAACCAAAGGGATTGATATTATAAATGCAAGGGTTTAATTATACAAACCAAAGCTATTATAAACCCACGGGAATAATATTAAACCCAAAGGATTAATATTATAAACATAAGGTATACAAACCCTAAGATAAATTTTATAAACCCTAAAATAAACATGGTTGACCTTGGTTGACCATTGTTCATTTTCATATTGAGACATTCTTAAACAGAAAATGATATTGGACCATGGTTGATCATGGTTGAGCATGATTGATTGTCATATCTAGGCAATCGTTGTCATAGTGTGACGTTGGACCATTGTTGATTTTCATATTGAAAAAGTATTTGTCACAATGTGATGTTGTAACATGTTTGACCATAGTAGAGCATGATTATAAATCCAAGGGATTTATATTAAACCCGTGGATTTATATTGTAAACCCTATGAATAATATTACATCCCAAGAAAATGAACCATTATATTAATAAACCAAATAGATTAATATTATAAACCGTAGGAAATAATAAACCAAAGGTATTAATACTAAAAACCCAAGGGATTATAAAATCAAGGGAGTAATATTAAACCCAAGGGATAAACCAAAGTGATAAACTCAAGGGATTAATATTATAAACCCTAGGTATATAAACCCTATGATAAACATTATAAACCCTAAAATAAAACTGGTTGACCATGCTTTACCATGGTTGATTTTCATTTTGAGACAATCTTTGTCACAATGTGAGATTTTACCATGGTTGACAATGGTTTATCATAGTTTACCATGCTTGATTTTCATATTGAGAAAATATTTGTCACAATATGACATTGGTCCATGGTTATGCATGACCAAAAATGATTATAAACCCAAGGGATTAAACCCTAGGATTAATATTATAAACCTAATGAATAATATTATACCGTGGGAATATGAATCCTTAGGTTGATAAACCCATTTATTTGATATTATAAACCCAAGGTATTAATTCTAAAACTCTAAGGTATTATAAACCCAAGGAAATAATATTAAACCCAAGGGATTAATATTACAAACCCAAGGGTTTATTACTATAAACCTAACGTATATAAACCCTAAGATAAATATTATAAATCCAAGGTATATAAATCCTAAGATAAATGTTATAAAGCATAAAATAAACATGCTTCACTATGGAGGTATATAAAACCTAAGATAAATATTATAAATCCAAGATATATAAATTCTAAGATAAATATTATAAAGCCTAAAATAAACATGATTCGCTATGGTTGACTACGATTCATTTTTGTATTCACATAGTATTTGTCACAATGCAACGTTGGACTATGATTGACCATGATTTATTTTCATATTGAGACAACTTTTATCATAATGTGACATTGGACAATGGTTGACCATGGTAAATTTTCATATTGAGATAATCCTTGTCATAATGCGACATTATACAATGGTTGACCATGGATGACCATGGTTGTCAGAATGTGACATTGGAACAAGAGACAATATTTGTCATATTGTGACCATGGTTGGCCATGATTGACCATTGTTGATTTACATATTAAGACAATATTTGTCACAAAGTGATGTTGGAACATGGTTGACATTGGCAGAGTTCCATCTTGAGACAATCCTTGTCACAATGCGACATTGGAACATGGTGGACCATCATTGATTTTAATGTCAAGGCATTTTTGTCAAAATGCAACATTGGACTACGGTTGACCATGGTTGATTTCCATATTGAGACAATCGTTGTCACAAATGTTACATTTGACAATGGTTGACTATGATCGAACATGGTTTACCATGGTTGGCTTTCATACTAAGACAACCTTTTTCACAATGTAATGTTAGACCATGGTTGAACATGAATGACCATGGTTGATGTTGGGTGGTGATGGTTGAGCATTGTTGTTTTTCATATGAAGACAATATTTGTGAGAATGTGACATCAGACCATGGTTGTCCATGCTTATAAACCCAAGAGATTTATATTAAAACCTAGGATTAATATTGAAAACCCTATGAATAATATTATACCCTAGGAATATGAACCCTTAGATTGATAAACCCAAGAGACTAATAAACGCAAGAGGTTAATACAAAAAATGCAAAAAACTATAAACACAAGGGAATAATATTAAAGAAAATGGTTTAATAGTATAAAACCAAGATATATAAACCTAAGATAGATATTATAAACCCTAAAATAAACATGGTTGACCATCATTGACCATCATTGAATTTCATATTGACATAATCTTTGTCACAATGCATTGTTGGACCCTTGTTGACGATGATTGATTATAAACCCCTGTGATATTTTTATCTATTCCTAGAACATAAACCCCCATTCAATAATGAGATACTGATGTAGTATAATAATACCCAAAAGATAAAATGATTTGCAACCACGAATTAAGAATGTCAATACAAATTTGAAAATAGAGTTGTTACATTTCAAACTCATTAGTAGACATGGGCCAACTAACGATCATTGTCAATATTAACATCATAACATACTTTCTTTTATATTTTATACTTGAAAATGGTTATGCAAAAAGATAGTTCATAAAGACAATTGTTTAATACTATAAACACAAGGTATATAAACCCTAAGATAAATATTATAAACCCTAAAAGAAACTTGGTTGACCATCGTCGACCATGATTGACCATTGTTGATTTTCATTTTGAGACAATCTTTGTCACAATACTAAAAGACCAAGAGATTATAAACCCAATGGAATAATACAAGCATAGATCCATCTAAAGCAAAGATCTAACATGAGCTAAGAGAGATAAAATGTCTTTCCTTACACATTTATTTTAGAGTGCAAAAAATAATGTGCAATTTTTTATTGTTTAAATTGCATTTTTGAATGTTATAGAGATCACATAACATGTGTATTGAGCCATTTTACATTAGTTCACATTAAAATATTTTATTCATAATTCACACTAGATATTTTATTCTAAATGACATTAAAATATTTTGTTTTAACATCTCTCTCTTTCTCTATAGAATTTCTCACTGTATATCACCTAATAATGCAATATACTAAAGCAAAATACTTGATCTACTTCTACAAAGAAACTTGCAGAAGCTTAATAAGCAAGATCAAATAGAACTCAAATAATAGAGAATGAGAAATCAATCATAGATGAACATAGAAGAATACTCTGGGGAAAGCCTCAACTAAAAAACGTACGATTTGTATTATCATACAAGTGGAAATATCTCCAGATTACATAAAGTTTTAGCTCACAAGCTATCCAGCTCTCAATACAATCCCTCAATGCTGCTCATGGATAGAATAGACAACACATATGCCTTCCTTCAGTCCTCCAGGCCTCCTATCTCCTTGCGCAGTTTCTCCTAGGTCCTCAAGCTACCACCTGTGTGTAATAATCCCTCACACATGGCTCTCAGCTCTGAAATAACTGCACAAACCTGAAGGAGATAATTCCTTCTACATGGATGAGTTTCCTTTATACGAAAATTCCTCCAACTGATAGTACAATGTCCCTGGCTTTAATCTCAATTGGGTCTTTCTTTGAACTAACATGCATGAGTTATTTGTGAGAAAATATTCATTTATCTGGAGAACACTAGTTACATGCATGCATGCATGCATTAACTTATTGAACTCACAATTAGTTCCTCAACTGTTTGGAAATAATTTAACTGGACTTAACTTAGTTAACTGATCTAACTAATTACAGCTCAAATACAACTCATCCTTATCTCCTTAAATAGGGGATAGCTTCCTCAATCAAAGGGATAATTGTTGCATGTCTTCACAAAGACTTCATGTTTGATTTTCTCCAGCTAATTAACTCAAGATGAATTAATTAATTATTTTCAAACAACTGCTAAGACCAAGTTTGAATTTTAATTCTCAATTTTAATTCAGAGACTATTTAAAATTGGAATCTATCCCAAAATTCTATTTATAGCAATGCTCTTTTTAACATTTCTATTTTTTTCTATTTCCAACAGAGTTGGAGTATATCATGAAATCCTGCTTATAGCAATGCTATTTTTAGCATTTCTTGTTGCGATTTCGAACACTCCCTCTCAACAAGAAACGAATTCACCTTGAACCTGATCCTGAATCTTTGGAATGTTTTGCATGCAACACTTCTCTCAAGTGTTGTTGTTCCAACAACTTTAAGAACACAACAAATATCCAACATGAATCGGAATGATGCCTTTGTCATCAAAGTCTCTGACCGCTATTGCCTTTGTTGACTAAAAACTTTGCATCTCTGTGCTCTTCAGTATCTAACTACTTTAGCCTTTGTCACTTTGATCTCTGACTACATCAATCACACTGATTCTTGTTGCATCTATGCTGTTGCTGGTCCTATCTCCTAGCATTGCATCCACACTGCACCTCCTCTCATCATGTTGCATCGTGCTTCTCACTGCTGCATTGCAACTTAGTTACTGAGAAGTAAGTAACTGATCTCCCAATTGACCTCCATGTTAGGCTAGAAACAACCTCTAATGCTGAAGCTCCCTCTGCCACTGACAAGTGCTCCCTCTCTAACCTCTGCACTGATACAACAACTCCCTGCATCTCTCACCGTTGCACACCTCTTTGTGCCATTCTGCACTGGTGCAACACTCCTGTGCCTCTCGCATTGTTGTAGCCTACTAGCTTTGCATTATCTTGGGACTCCTACACTGTAGCTCTCTCTGCCGCTCCATCCACATCCATCTCTACCCAGTTAGCCAGTCTTGCTACTCCTCGTCGAGGCTCTCATAGCAAGGTGTAATCAAAGAGGTTGGGTACCTCAATGATCCTACCCCTATTCGAGCCTTCTCATGACTATCACTCCACATCACCCCACATCCTACTTGGAGGTATGAACGCATGTGATCACTATACTCACTTGGCTTGAAATGTATCCCTACTAGAGGTCTCTACATGAGTGAATGCCTCCACTCGGTCTCCTCTCAGCTTCTCTAGTTGTGGCTACTCCACAACCTCCTGAAGTTACTTCACCAATCGTGGCTCCTCCACAATTGTTTGAGACTTCTTCTGGCATTGCATGTTGAGGGGTACTGTACTCTCCCTCTCAACCACCAGGTCTCCATCAATTTTCCTTCTCCTCGAGGATTTGCATGCATCTTGAACTTCAAGAGCATACAGGTTCTTGACTCATGAACCGATCTGTTTCATCTATCCCACCATCACAAAATTTTTGGGAAAAAGTAATTTAAAAAAAGCTAATTTAAAAAAAACTTCAATTGCATTATAAGAACAACAGCTTAAATAAATTAATTTACATGATATTGCTGCACCGTGATGATATGATGAGCATTTCATAAGTGGAGTTTAAACAAACACAAAAATGGAGTAAAAAAGGAAAAATTGGGCTACCATCCTCAAATCACATTCCTTTGTCGCATCACACCTAAAAACACCTTTAATTGTTTTTTCATAATTTCAAAATTTATTTGTTAGTATCAAATATATTATATCTTTTGTTATTTATAAAATATTTACATAGATTTAGACAATCAAATCAAATGAAACCATATGTAGTTCTTTAATAGAATTATAATATATCAATCTGATGTCTGGGATTTAAAAGAAATGATATATCCATTAATTAGATTTAATTTGTATTATAATTTGAATTTTAAATAACAATTTTTAATGATTTTGTGATGGTAAACTTTGATAATCTTCCATTTAATCTAGAGGAACATGTGAATTGATGCAACAACTTTTACTTTTGTCACAGAAGATCTATCTCTTTGCAAACAAGATGTAGAATTACGTTCAC
Organism: Pinus taeda; assembly: GCA_000404065.3. Classification (NCBI taxonomy): domain Eukaryota; kingdom Viridiplantae; phylum Streptophyta; class Pinopsida; order Pinales; family Pinaceae; genus Pinus; species Pinus taeda. The sequence goes on from APFE030259694.1 coordinate 26,892, forward strand.
ATCTCACACAAAAATCCATGTGTTGGTCTGCAACCAAAAACTTGAACCTTCATATTATTAAGTAAACCCGTGATAAATTATGTGGACATTTGCCAGATAATTCCCTTGTGTTCGACGGAGCTATTTGAATTTTCCATAAAAACGAGGGTCTAAATGAGAGAGGAAATAAAATATGATGTAACTGTGGGAGGGCTAAAGTATTCACTGATTCGTGACGATAAATTATATGGTTCCATTGGTGTCAGTGTGCTTCTTCATAAAATTTAAATTGTTATAGGAAAATTGGATATCATAGAAGAATTAATATTGTTATTATTATTATCGTCATTGAAATCTTCGACTAAGCGGAAAGGAGGAAAGAGATCACAACTGGGAATTACGGCAGGCGTTTCCACTGACTCTTCCATTTCTTATTTGTAATTTACATCTTCTTCATCATCAATGAGGTTAGTGTCTGTGAAAAAATGCTTCGAGAACCAATGCTTTTTCCACACTCTGTCCATCATTTCGTTGATCGACAAATTCTTTGTCTCGGGAAGGAGAAACAACAAAAATAGAGACATAATGAACACCCACCCAACAAAGAAGAAGATCTTGTATTTCAAATCGAAAAGCATTGACATAAATGTATGTACAACACCAAAAGTGAAGAGTAGATTCACGTACACATCATGCTGTGTCTAGTGGATCTTGTTTCCATAGAAAAATTTTCACGAGAGGTTCCCATGACCATGTCACTTTCTCCAAAAATAGTTCCAACTCTAAAAAGAGTGCAGAAGAACGGAAATATTTGTATCTAGCCTCTAATTCCACAGAAGCACTCAAAACTAAATTAGACTCTCTCTATTGGAAAGTGCTCTAAAGCAGCTTTCCAATGGTATATAGAACTCTCCATATGGAGAACATAATCACAAGTTAGAGAAAATCAAAGTTGTCTTTTCAAAGATAGAAAAAAAGGAAAAATGTCTAAGTACAAACCCCAAATCCCACATACCAGAGTTTTTAGAAAGAACTGGTAGGGGAGGTCGAAGAAAATCAGCGATCTCTGATCGCTAATATCAGAAATTGGAAATTGGAGGTCTTGCAGCATGGCATATCGACGATCAGAGAACCATGCAGCATGGCATAACGAAGGTCCCAACAGTATGTGATTAGTGATCCTGTAATCAGAGGTCCCAAGCATCGAAGTATCAAGAGATCATCGCATCACAATCAACGATCACACAGATGACACCTTTTCAAAGTTATGATATCGTACAAAGTTCCAATTATGATTAAATTCACCGGGATTTGGTCCTTTAGTTTAAAAGTGTGCGGGAATACCTCGAATAATGTGACAAAGGCATTCAGTCAAAAAACCAAAGGCAAGCGTACCTTTTCTCTCTCCTCCAAATGGATGTGTGGCACGATGAGAGTGGTTCTCATAAGGGCCACATGGCGGCTGACATCATCTTGACATGACAGTACGATGGACATGTGGCATGCATATTTGGTATTTTCAAAGGTCCTATGGGGGCATATCCGAGTGACACGTGTCACCACTCAAGAAGCGACATGTGGTAGTAATGACATCATTTATTGGAGATCAACGTTCGATAATCATAAGTTTTGGAGGGTGTAACCAAAGGCAAGAAATCACTAGTTGTAATATCCTAATAACGTGGGCCCTCCTTGATCCTCTTTCCAATTGGGCTAGCCCACATCGCATATTGGAGATCGACATTCATATTTTGGCAGAGATTGTGTAGTTTAAAATTGATGATTTGTCGAGTTTTAATATTTAGCTAAGTGTGCATTCTATAGAGGAAAATAAAAGAAAAGGTGCTGAAACATATAACAAAGGAAAAGGGTTCCTGGACAGGAGTCTAAAGGCTCTAGTGCTCAAGGGCTAATCACCTAGTCATATGAAGATAAATTGTTGAAAGGGATCAAGGCAAAAGGGGCTAAAGAGGACCATGATTCATTGTTTTGTAAGGTTTTTCAGTGTTAAGTGCTAGTGCTAGAGAATCCTTGATATTACACTATGCTCATTTTAAAGGGTATGTATGGCTCTGATAGTGTTCTGTAAGAGATTTAGGGGGGTAGATGAGTTGCCAGATATGCTAAAAACATGTTATGGTTATCGAGGGTAGTCAATCTCGGTTCCTGCAAGTCACGAATTAAAATTGTTAAGACCGAAAGTGACATGGAACCAACTGAGAGAACATGAAGTGTGCTGAAATAGAAACATGTTTGGATCAGAGGACCTTAAAGGATGTGGCATGGAGATATTTTCACAAACCATCATTTCAATTTCACATGTTTTATTATTCAATTGTTTTGTTAGTCTGTCTTATTTTAACAAACACATCTTTCTGTTGTAATAATTGGAGATGATAGAGCCTACACGCCGAGAGAATTAGTCATGCAAACAACTAGATGCTCAGGCCTGAGATATTTTGGTAACTAATGTCCTAGTTCTCACTCTACTTATGTAAGGAAGGAATAAACACTTAAGAAGGGTTCATAATTTTGGGAAAAAATTCTCTTCTATGTGACCTTTCCTATTTTCGTAAAGGCCCACTTGAAGCTTGTTGTATTTTGGTTTTCCTGAAGAGATTAATACAAAGTTTGTGGTGATTCCTACTAATTTGGATTATAGTATGTTATTATCCATCTGTCTTTCATATATGTTTTTAATTCTTCACAGGTTGCATGTCGTAGTATCAACTAGTTGTATTTCCCTTTAGATACAGATTGATTTAAATCAAAATGTTGGTGGATAATGTCTATTTCAAGGTAGAAATGAAGTCTTTAAAAAGTTCTCCATGCCTCTCAATAGTTCATAGCATCCCCTTTCTCCCATTTGTTTTCGAGTCTTAATATATATGATTTTTATGTCTTAAGATTTATATGACGGATTCCTCCTGTATTATCTTCCCCCATTACATATGTTTCAACAACTAAATCGCTTCACATTATGGGTCTTATTTGGCCACCTTAAACCAAATATTATTTCCTAAGTACTCTTGTGTATCAACTTCTTTCTATTTGGTATCTTACGAATGATTATGAATCAAACTCATTTGTAATTTCTGTGACAAACTGCAATGATGTAATTCTTTTCTACAAATATTTCCAAAACTCTTTAAGATTTCCTAAGCATTGGTATACAATCAATCGAGACATTGTCTCTAGGAAGCTTTTCATATCTCCTAAAGATCTTGTGCTCCAGATGCATTAAAAAGAGAAAACATATTTTTGGTGTCTTTTGTGGGGAACGAAATTGAAATAATTTTCCGTGGGTATGACTAAATATTTACATTCCCTCTGTTAGGTGAGCGAGGGAAGTGTGGGTTGAAGATATCTCAGCTTGGTGACTTCACTGTCCGAATTCATTTGTAAACACCTTGGTGACTCCATTGGATATAATTCTAGTTGATCATCCTTTCTTATGAGAGTCCCCACACTTTCTTAGATACGTCTCAACAAAGAAATCCATATGCATCTGACTCAGAGAGAATAATATCTAAAAGTATTTAGAAAGAAAATACTCCAAATATTGATGCTACTATCTCTTCATTTCTTGAAACATCTACTTATAGTTCATAGAGAGTTGTAATTTATTATTTTGAACTTCCTCCTAAAGTTCCGATATATTCTCCTGAAAGTGATCATATGTTTAGTACTACTTCCCTTAGAGGTCAAAGAAGAAGTTGAGGAAACAAAAGATAAACTCAAGATCATCCCTACTCAGAGTGCGAACAACGTCTCATTCCACTGAGAGTGAACTATCTTACATTGGTCATACCTCAGACTCCATTAATTCAAGCACCACCACTTCTAATACAAATGGTTGTCCCAAGTTTCCTTCTAAATAAGTATGCTTCCTTAAATTTTCCTCAACCTCTAAATGATATTCCACATGACTACCTCAAGCTCCTACCCAGGTATAATCAAGAAGTTGATGTAACAACACAGAGACACATAAATTTTTTGTGCCTTCACAGAGAATCAAAATGTTCCACATCAGGATGTAGTGTTGAGGATTTTCATCCAATATTTGGATGGGGAGGCTAGGAAATGGTTTAAATCCTTGCCAAATTCTTCCATTAACACTTGGGAAGAAATGGAGAACTCCTTGCATAAATGGGGTGAGAAGAGAGACCATGGGTACATATGCACTGAGTTTAATTCTTTCAAGAAGAAATTTGGTGACGATATCTCAGATTTTTTTAATAGATTTAATAAGTTGTAAAATAATCTAGCCACTAAAATCAAACATCCATAGGCCACTTCCCAAGTAGTATTTGTTGGGGCCTTTGATTCATAATTCAATTTTACTCTCAGAGAAAGGAAGTCTCCTAGCTTTGACCAGATCCAAATTGATGTTGTTGAAGTAGAGGAAAACTATAACTGTAGAGGGAAGTCAAGAAGTAGAACTAACTTTGGAGAGAAGCAAAACGTTAAAGAGGAGGTATCTTCCTCAAGTGGAAGAGAATTTCAAGAATAGAGGATAGAAGAAGTCAATAAGTTGGTAAAGAACTTATCCAACAAACTAACAAAATGGAGCTGGAGAATAAAAGCCTTCAGAGGAAAAACTTCCCAACTACCAATGGGGATTACAATCCCCAATATAGAAGGCCTCCCCTACAATTAATACAAAGGGAGAGGCAAGATAAACAATACAATATTCATCTTGCATTGTATATAGAATATGATACAGAGGAATTGTTACCAGAAAAAAAAAATTTCAAGGGAACTTGTACTCATGTTTTGCCGATGAGGGACAAGAACTGAAGACATATGAAGTGGAGGAGGAGCGTCATGCCACATTGGATGATGATGAGATTTATGCCAATTGCAAATAGTTCATTGACTTCATGCAAGATCAACTACACAAGAAGTATGATCTACGATCATCTAGAAAGAGATCGAGAGGACAAGATCATAATGAAGTTACTTCCTCCTAAGTGCCCCCTAAGCTTTTTAACAAGGAGAAGGGACCTGTAGACCCAATTATCTCAAGACATAAAGAGTCCTCTGATCCAAACAGCTATTATCCTGAAGTCATTAAATAAGGTGAGTCACCTCACCCCACTAAACCCGTTCATGAAAAAGAAAAGGATCCTATAGAAATTAATGCTCAAGAAAAAGGACATACACTCTTTAACCTCGACAAAGAGCTTGAAAAATTCAAGATCCCAATCCCATTGTCTAAGCTCTTAAGACAACCAACTTATAAAGCCAAAGTATCTCAGTTTTTATTTCCTTCCACTTTAATCTATCCCCTTGACAATTTAAACCTACAGGAAGAAAGGCCTATGGTAGTCTTTGGACCTCATGTTGAGGATCAAGATCCTTGTAGCCCACCTTTTTATGTCACTCTCGTACTACATGACCTCTTGCTTCACAATTGCATGTTAGACTTCATATATTCTCATAATTTGATTCCATTATATGTAATGGAGAAATTGGGATTAGAGATAACTAGACCCTATAAGGATCTCTATTATTTTTACTCTAAGACGGTTAAGTGCTTGGGGATGATCAAGGACATGGTGGTTAATTTGGCCAAGACCCCAGCGAAAAGTGTGATAATGGATATTGTAGTTGCTGACATCCCAACGAGGTTTGGTATGCTTTTGTCCAAGTCTTGGGGATCTAAATTAGAGGGTCCATCAAGCTAGATTTGACTTATGCTACCATCCCTATCTTTGGTGGAGAGGAAACGAGGCTATACAAGGAATCTAGATTCATTACAACAGTCACCAGAATTGATTTTTCAGAAAATTCACTTGTTATGGAACATAAATGGATATCTCTTGCTTTATGCTAGAAGAAGATGAATTCATTCTAGAAGAAACACATATACAACTTGCAGTTCAATCAGATTGACAACTCAAACAATGTAGCAAGGTATGGAAGCTATATTTTGATGGGAAAAATTCAAAAGAAGGAAATGGGGTAAGAGTATTGCTAATATCTCCAGAAGGTAACTTAATTCATCTTTCCTTAGTGCTGTAGGCCACCAATAATGTGGTAGAATATGAGGCATTTCTACTAGGCCTACAAGTGGAAAATAATCTATATATTGACTGCTTGCCCATATTTGGATATTATGAACTGGTAGTCAAGCAGATTAAGGACCAATGGCATACGAATCACCCCCAACCGAGGGCTTATAGAAATTTAGTTTGGGACTTGGTCAACAACTTCTTCTTAGCTTTTAATGTACAATTCTTGCTAAGAGAAGGGAATCGAATGGATGATTCTTTAGCTATAGCTACCATCAACTTCAAGCCACCACAAATTCCTTTGCTTTGGTACAAAATTGAAGTCAGATATAGATTCTCAATGCCTAACATTGTGAAGCACTAGCAATTATTTGAGGATGATGAGAATATCAAACACTTCATGGAGGTCATTAGGTAATTCTGAAACTCCACAATTGATCAAGAAGAGGAACAAATAACATAAGAATAATCAAATACATGGGAGGAAAACATCGTAGGAAATAAATTTTTATAGCCGAAGGGAAATTCCATTCCAAGGGGTCTAGTTCCTTTGGAAAGGATATTCAAACCAAAGGACATGGCTTCTAAGCCTCCTCAATAGGAAGTCGAGGAACACATAGGGATATGAAACATAGGCTCAAAGAATGAACCCCAGTTGATCAAGTTATCAACCAAGATCCCCCAACCCTACAAACAAAGGTACTTAAATCTCCTAAAAGCATATAAATATTTTTTTGCTTCATCTTAAGATGATTTGAAAACTTTTGATGTAAATATTATGTAGAATAAGATTCCTCTTAAGATTAATATGAAGTCTTATAAGGAAAAACTCAAGCAGATCAATTCACTTCTACTCCCATCAATTGAGAAGGAAGTAAATAAGTTGCTTCAAGCTAAGATCATTGTAACATTGAGGTACTCAGAATGGGCTGTTAATTTGGTTCCTGTTAGGATGAAGAATGGAGAAATTAGAGTGTGTGTATATTTTAGGAACCTAGACAAAGCTTCTTTGAAGGACAACTACCCATTGCCCAAAATGGACAATATTTTATAGAAGGTAGTTGGCTTTGCTAGGATGTCAATGATGGACGGCTTTTCAGGACATAACCAAGTGGCAGTGCACCCAGAGGATCAAAAGAAAAATGCATTCATGACTCATGCGGGGACTTCCATGTACACAAGGATGTCATTCGGCTTAATAAACATAGCAGCAGCATTCCATAGGGCACTAGACATAGGGTTTGTGGGAGAGAAACACAAATTTGTGGTGGTTTATCTAGATGAAATCACTATTTTCTCCAAAATATATGAGGTGCACACTGAGCATCTACAACTTACCTTTCAAAAGTGTAGAAAGTATGCACTGTCCCTAAACCCCAAGAAATCTCATTCACTTTGAGTGAAGGCAAGTTGTTGGGGCACATCGTAGTGCAGGAAGGGGTAAATATCAATCCTAAGTGGGTGGAGGCTATTAGTCACATTTCCTTGCAAGAACTAAGAAGGAGGTCCAAGTCTTCTTGGGGAGGATTAATTTCTTGAGAATATTTGTACCTAAATACACAGAAATAGTGAAATACATTACAAAAATGTTCAAAAAGGAGAATGAAGTAAAGTGGAGCCCAAATTCCTGCGAATCCTTCTTTAGAATCAAAAGAGATTTTGTAGAGGCTCTGGTGCTAGTCAACCTAGACTATTCAAGGCCATTTTATATCTTTTCTTTTGCCTCCCCACATACTATAGTTTCTATGTCATCTTAGAAAAATAAGGAAGGCCATGAGAAACCTATAGATTTCTTTAGCCATGTGTTGCAGGTTGCTAATATGAAGTATAATATATTGCAAAAATAGGCATATGATCTAGTCAAATCTTTGAAGGCTTTTAGAGTCTATGTGTTACACCCGAGCATCATGGTTTATATCCAAACAATAGCGGTAAAGGACATCCTGGTAAAAGGAGACAATGATGGTAAGAGAGGTAAGTTTATTGCAAAAAACTAGGAGTATGAAATGGAGGTAAAAACCACTAAGCTCATTAAAGGAAAATGATTAGCAAAAATCCTATCAGAGTCAAATTTTCAGGCATTGGGGATAAATTTATTAATAAAAGAGGGTGAAGAGAGGACACAACCCATGATCAAGACTACAGTCCAAATAATTTGTATCAAATATGAAACTTCGGCATGGTATCAAAATGTCATCCACTATTTATTGTTTCTGAGATTCCCAACAAAGGTGGAAAAATCCAAGTACAAAGAATTGAGGGCTCAAGCCCACAAGTTCATTATATGTAATGGGCAACTGTACAAAAAATACCTAGTGGGAATTCTGTTGTTGTGTTTGGTTGAGAAAGAGACAGAAAGTGTGATGGATGAGTTCCATAGTGGCATTTGTGGGGGGCACTACAGATGGAAGACCATTGTGCATAAGATATTGAAAGCAAGGTTCTAATGGGCTACTCTATTTGGAGATGTTCATTCTTATGTTAGGTCTTGTCAGTATTGTCAAGTGTTTGCTGAAAAGAAAAAATTGGCTCCACACCCCTTCATCCCTCTTATTATAGAAAAACCCTTCAGACAATGGGGACAAGACCTCATCAGAGAAATACATCCTCCTCCCATGGCCAAAACAAGTGGATCCTCACTGTCACAGACTATTTCACCAAATGTGTAGAAGTAGTACCACCGAAGAATGCAACTGACACTTTGGTTATGAAATTTCTAGAGGAGAATATCTTGGCAAGGTTTGGTTATCATGTGAAGATTGTGACTGATAACACACAGAATTTTAATTATACAAAGTTTATCACCTTTTATCAGAAATATAACATCACATTTGGCCATTCCACCACCTATTATCCTCAATGAAATGGGTTGGTCGAATCTTCCAACAAAACCGTGGTGAGAATCCTGAAGAAGACAATTGCAGAAAGTCAGAGGAAATGGGATTCTCAACTAAAATTTTCACTATGGGAAAATAGGGCCACTCCAACAATATGCAAAAGTAAATCCCCTTGCGAGTTAGTCTATGGAAAATCACCTATTTTTCCTATAAAAATTCCTATGTCGGTTCCTAGGATACTACAAGATGTTGAAGAAGAACCCAACTCCCTGAGTAGAAGGCTAAATAAATTAGTGGAGTTCCACGAGATCAGGGAACAAGTAAGTCATTGGTTAGACAACTTACCAATAAAGAATGAAATCTTTGTTTGAAAAAAAGGATAAAGAGAGACCTCTCCAACTAGGGGATATAGTCCTAAGGTGGGATGTGAGGAGAGACTGCAAAGGGAAACATGGTAAATTTAATCCCTTATGGTTTGGACCCTTCAAGGTTAATAAGACTAAAGGAAACGATACTTTTATTATGGAGAACTTGGAGGGTGACATGCTTGAGCTATCTATAAATGGGAAATTCCTCAAGCTTTATTTCCAGCACTAAGGGGTTCAATTCTCACCCATGGTAAATACCGATGAACTATTGTGAAATATCAATAATTATTTCAATTATTTATATTTCTTTTTTTATTTTTATATGCATGAATAGAAAGAATCCATGCCCAATAGATAGAAGGTTGCTAGTCTACAGTTTCTTAGCACCTTGCTAGCAAGGCATTGTCTCTAGTTGGAGCCAATTTTGTCACCTTCTACAGAAAAAGTTCTAGTTGTACAAATATGGAAAGATAATAGAGATGTTTGGAGCTAGCCCCCAATACCACAAAAGCATTCAAAACTAAATCAGACCTTCTCCATTGTAAATTACTCTGAAGCATCTTTCCAACGGTATATAGAAATCTCCACATAGACCAAAAAATGACAAGTTAGAGCATATGAATCTTCTCCTTTCAAATATGGAAAACAAAGGAAAAATGTTTGAGTATAAACCCCAAATTCTGCATATCAGATTTTTTTTAAAGAAATTGTAGGGGAGGTCGAAAAAGATCAGCGATCTTCGATCATCCCAAAAATCAGAAACTAGAGGTCTTGTAGCATGGCATAATGGTGATTTGAGAACCATGCATCATGTAATAACAAAGGTACCATCATTATTCTATCAACGATCCCAAAACTGGAGGTCCCAAACATCGAAGTATCAAGAGATCAGTGCATCACAATCGGTGATCACAAAGATGACTCCATTTCAAAGTTGTGATATCGCATGAAGTTCCGATTGCGACTAAATTTGCCAACATTTGAGCCTTTAGTTTAAAAGATTCAGTAATTCCTTGAAGAATGTAACAAAGAAATTTAGTGGAAAACCTAAGGGCATGTAGGCCTTTTCTCTTTCCTCCAACTGGACACATGGCGTGACGAGAGTGGTTTCGATAAGGGCCACGTGGTGGATGATGTCATCCTGACACGAAAATAGACTAGACACGTGGTATGAAAATTTGGTATTTGTTATTTGTAGGGTCTTATGGGGTCATATCCAAGTGACACATGTCTCCACTCTGGAAGTGACGTGGTAGTAATGTCATCATTTATTCGAGATCGACATTCAACGATCACAAGTTTTGGAGGTTATAACCAAAGGCAGCGTTACCAAATCGCCGATTATGATATCCTGATATCGTAGGCCCTCCTTGATCTTCTTTCGAAGTGGGCCAACCCACATCACATATCGAAGATCAACATTCATAGTTTCGCAGAGGTTGTCTAGTTTAAAATTGTCGATTTGCCGAGTTCCATGGTTGGACCAGAGGTCCACAAAGGATGTGGCATGGAGATATTTTCACAAACCATCATTTTCAATTTCACATGTTTTTCTATTCAGTTGTTTTGTTAGTTTGATTTATTTTAACAAACATAATCTTTCTATTGTAATAATTGGAGGCAATAAAGCCTATGTGCCGAGACAACTAGTCATGCAAACAGTTGGATGCTGACGCCTGAGATATTTTTGTAACTAATTTCGTAGTTCTCTATCTCCTTATATAAGAAAGGAAGAAACACTTAAGAAGGGTCCAAAATTTTGGGAAAGACTACTCTTCTATGGAACATTTCCTATTTTCATAAAGGCTTCCTTGAAGCTTGTTGTATTTTGGTTTGCTTGAAGAGATTAATACAAAGTTTATGGTGATTCCAATTAATTTGGATTGCAGTATGTTCTTCTCCCTATGCCTTTCATACATGTTTTTAATTCTTCACAGATTGCATGTCATAGTAGCATCTAGTTGTATTTCCCTTTAGATACAGATTCATTTAAATCAAAATGTTGGTGGATAAAGCCTATGTCAAGGTGGAAATCAAGTTTTTAAAAAATGCTCCATGCATCTCAGTAGTTCATAGCATCCCCTTTCTCTCGTTTCTCTCTACGTCTTGATATATAAGATTCTTATGTCTTAATCTATATATGACAGATTCCTCCTCGGTTATCTTACCCCATTACATATGTTTCAACAACTAAATCGCTGCAAATTTGGGGCATTATTTGGCCACCTTAAAGGAAATATTATTTCCTATGTACTCTTGTGTATCAACTGCTTTATATTTGGTATCTTATGAATGATTCTGAATCAAAATCGTTTGTAATTTATGTGAAAAAATAAAGTGTTGGAAATATTTACTACAAATTTATCCAACACTCTTTAAGATGTCTTAGGAACTAGTCTACAATCAACTGAGAGTGTGTCTCTAGAAAGCTTTCCATATCCCCTGAAGCTCTTGTGATCTAGGTGCATTAAAAAGAGACAACAAAAATGATGACACTAAAATGCACACTATCAAAATTATCACAATGGTTGATGCTTTAGAACGTTGTTTCCCATCCTTCAATCCCGTTGCCAAATGGATTTCAATAATCACCTGCAATTTTCATATTCTTAATTATGACAATTATATTTCACCATTTCGGTATAAAAAAATCTATGAAATAGAAATTAATAAGAAAAGAAAATAGGGATAACATGTGAAATGAACATTTGTATTCTTGCTTTCAGAAGAAGCACTCTTCGATCAAGTTTGTCCATCAAGTATATGGAGATAATAGTGGATAGGACACTGACTGCACTAGTAATAACCGCAAAGTAAAGAGAAGCATCGCTCTTGAATCCCAAGGCATGGAATAGAACGTGAGCATATAAGATAATGGCATTGATACCAGTAAATCGCTAGAAGATCTACAAAAATATGGTTATGAGAAGATGAGGTCCATTCCTGCATTTCATGAGGTTTCAAAATCGATTCTTAACTTCTGCAACACTGACATTTGCCTCCCAAACTGTTTCATTAAACAAACCTCCATAGGCTGCCCAAGGAGAATGTGAACCAGATTGTGGGAGAATATGAATGGAGGACATGTGAGCGTCCAAAACGTTTAGGTAGCGTGGAGAAGACGTGGAGTGATAACAAAATTAAATACTTAAAATAATTATATGATGCGATGTATATCTTTTAGCAATAGATAAGCATAATCAGAGGACATTAAATCTTCGCCATTGATGTAAAAAGTCAATAAGCCTCACTCCACCTGAGATTGAAATATAATCCTTCGGCTAAAGACTAAATAATAAGAAAAAATCTCGAGCTTCATTGTACTTCATATCCATGATTCTCCATGCATTGCGTTTTTTCTTAAGTGACTCTGAGATACTCCATTCTATTTTGTTTGAAAAAGATTAAAACTGAGATAATGGTTGTTTGATTTGAAACACAATGTGATAATTTAAAAAAAAATTCAGAAATTATCACACTGTGTTTCAAATCCAAAAAACCATTATATGATTTTAATGTTTTAAATGAGATAGAATGGAGTATCTCACAGTCACTTAAGAAAAAGGCAATGCATGGAGAATCACAGTTGCAAGTACTTTATAGAGGATGGGCATAGTCAAGGTTTTCCAAAATAATTGGTTGCCCGTCATGAAATAATTTTTGTGGAGCGGCGGTGGGCTCCAAAGGAATTTGTGTGGATTGTACATAACATTACACACACAATAATCTCAACCCTATCCATTTCAGCTTGACCATGCAAATCTTGGACACATGAATAAGATGCTCGGCCGTTATCTAAAGCTTTTCCTTCATTATATGGAATAATATGCCCGACCGAAACTTTAAGCTTTCTATTAGACTGTACAATGTGTAGACATTGAAATAGATTGAAGAGATTCTCGTGATTTTGATGATGCAAATCTTGGACATGTGAATAAGATGCTCGACCGTGATCTAAATTTTTTCCTTCATTATATGGGATAAGATGCCCGGCCGGAGCTTTAAGCTTTTTATTAGACTGTACAATGTGTAGACATTGAAATAGATTGAAGAGATTCTTGTGATTTTGACGATACATTGAAAACAATATTGTAGCAACATCACTATAATAATTTTACAGACCATTGGTAGTCCAACAATATTAAGGAAAATTCTCCGCTTCCACCATATATATATATATAAATATTATATAATACAATGTATAAATATATATATACAGATATTAATATATATATATATAATATAATATATATAATATATAATATAATAATATATATTATATATTATTAAAGTCGCCATCTGTGTTAGCTCATATGACTTAGACATGATACCCAACTTAAAAATAAATATCAAATCACTTTTTCTTAGAAGAATATGGAATGTGGAAATTGTAGTGGTTATGGAAAGGAATTTTAGCCATAGAGGAAATATTTTACTTTATTTGCCAGAGCGGGACAACCGAGATCATGGTTGCTTCTTGGTACAGAGGCAGATAACCATGATCATGACTTGTTGCAATGTGTTCATGGTAACCAGATAACAAATGAATTTCCTAGTCTGGGGGATGACCTTGTTGCCTTTCTTGGCAATGATCAAAGAGGTGGTGGTAGGTGGGGATACCTATGGTATCCTGTATAATGAATTACACAAAGAAATAATGATAGCACGAGGCCTTGACTCATACACAACATGTCGCCTCCACAAGTATGGCTGGCCTAATAGTAAATCAAAAACATCCAAAGGTGTAACATCACATAATATCTCGTATGTGAAGGGTTTGATGCTATAAGGAAGGCGGAACTACTGGCGAACTTGGAGATCTTGCCCTTGGTGAAGCTACCGGATACTATACGGCTATGGGTGTGGTGTAGTCAGTAGGCCCAACTGCTTCATAACCTCTACTGAAATGAGGTTCTTTCAGCTTCCACTGTCAATAATGACTTACAGCAGGGTACCCTTTACCCACATCTGTGAGTGAAAAAGTCGCTCTCCCTCCTTTGGATATTTAGGCTCATTCTTCTGGATCTTGGCAGTGGCAATAGTGGCGCTGGGCTCTGCATCAATGATCTACTTCCCTTTGCTATTCCCCTTGTCAGGTTCTGACTCAAGTTTGTAACATGCATCTGATTCTAAAGCCTTCAACTTGGCCACCAGCAACTGCTTGGTACGACACTAACTTGTGCTATGAGTGGGGCTCTTATGGAACTCACACCGCTTTCCTGTGTCCTTCTTCGAATTTGTGGTGTTGTTCTTTTCTTGCATCTTCGACGGGTTGTCTTGGGTCACCCTGCCTTTTCTTTTTCCTTTGGTCTTCGGATTTGTAGATCCAAAGTCTCGTTTCTTCTGTTCGATTTTGACAACGTATTGGTATGTCGTGTCGAGTGAGGAGATTTTCAGGAACTCGATGTACCTGTGTTGGCAGCCATGGTATTTGAGTACCAAATGTAGCTCAAAATCCTTGATACCCAACTATGAGCGAAGGGTATGAAAAATGTTTGTGAACTTCAGCACAACTTGGTCCCTTCCCTGCCATAGTGTGGTCCACTTTATGTATTTTTCCTCATAGATTATGACAAGGTAGTACTGCTCCTTGATGGCATCCTGGAATGAATTCCAAGTGGGTGCGGCTGAAAATAGTGAGCCCATGATTTCATCCTTCTTCTCGTAGTAGTTTTCCCACCAGTCCTTGACATGGGGGGTTGCTTTGAGAAGAGGGAAAACAATCTTTTCCCAACTCGAAAATTCATGAATAGAAAAACACCCTTCTAATAGATTTAACCATTTATCTATGACATCGACATCTATTTGACCCTTGAAGATGGGGATTTCAAAATTAACTTGTACTTTAAAGGGTGTGGCATTTCCAAATTAGCTGTTGGAAGTCGATGCATCGCCTCTGGGTAGCCGCTGAAGGATCTAGGCAAAGTTATCCATCATCGCGTTCCTTTGTTGCTCGAGGGCTTCTTCGAGCAATATTTTGATAGGATCTCCTACCCCCTCGTCTTTCTTCTCATCTGCAATGGGATGCCATTGGGATTTGTGAGGCTGGTCTAGCAAAGGTTTGACCAGTTCAAGTCCTAAGTCCTTATACCTTGACCTCATTGGAGACATGCAAAGAAAAACAGAGAAAAAAAAAGCAGACTGCTCTGATACCACTGGTCCAGATTTAAATAAGATTATAACAAATTACAGTGATAACCATAAACACAGAGATGCAACATAATTAATACTTCATTTCATTAATGTAAAATACTAAAATATGCTTACAAACAGAATTGGAAATAAACCAACTAGGGCGATGGTAGCTTATCTCTGAGAAGAGATGTGGTGGCTACATGCCTCTGAATTGTGTTACAATGAGGCTCAAAGGCCTATTTATTGTTGAGAAACAATGTAAAACCCTTAACATTCCAAAACCTAACCCTAGAAGATGAAATGCCAAATTGTGGGCCCCGTTTTGGGTAACTCATTACATCAACTTCCTAGGGTCGTAACTTTGGCATCTAATCTTCGTTTGACGCGTACAATAGCTTGTTAGAAAGATCTATCCAAGAACTACAACTTTGGAAAGATAAATATCAATCCATGGACCCATGTTACTCTCATATGTCCCAAAAAATGTCATTTAGGGCATCAAAATGACTCCGGAGGTTCAGGACCCAAAAAACAGCTAAAAATAGTAAATTGTGCTACAATTATGGAAAGTGAAAAAATGAAAGAGATAGTTGTGGGGGTCCAAGTGGGATAGGTGGGTGGCCACCAACATCCACCTGGATCAAGTAAGAATCAAATTTAAGAGCATATGGAGTCTAAGAGAAAAACATTCCCCTATCACATTCTTGGATTTAAAGACCAAATAAATAATGAAGGAGGCCTAAGTCAAGAATCTTGAAATGGTTCATAATATTAGACTTCACATGATTGATATAATGGTCACAATTACAAACCAACTATATTTGAACCAATTCTTGGGGGGGGGGGGTCTGTGAGAGGGTTTTTTTATAACTTTGGAAGGAGCATGGTTTATGATTGTGCTTGGAGTCTTCGTTTCTCTTCCAATAAAATGGATGAGTATTATGATCTGTTGTAAGGGTTAAATCTTGCCAAAACCCTAAGTACATCAAGTCTCATATTGGTGGGGGATTCCAAGATAATTATAAAGCTTTTAATTTATTATTTGACTCCACTTAATTTCTTGTTGGAGTTATTTATCAAAAGTATTAGCCATTCTAAAGAATCATTTGTAAAGGTACATTATTATCTCACTCTACATGAGAATAATTAGTAATAGGCCCTTTAGAAAATCTAGTCACTACGGAAAATTGGTGTTATTACTATTAACAATAATTCTTACATACAATTGGTACCATAGTTAAAGGTTATTGAATCTTCACATTAATATGGAATATGGAGACATACATCATGCTTTCCTCCCATGATGCAAGGACTATTGATATTTCAGTAATCAAGCTCATTGCTAAGCCAGGAATGGAGAAAGAGGCACATGGACATTTTGTTCAAGTAGAGGGCCAAAAACAATTATTGGAAATAATGGAAAAGGAAGAAACAACATAAGGTGAGGTAGTAATAGTGAGATGACTCTCCCTATAATACAAAATCATATATATATATTTTATTTTATATAAGATAATAGGTCACTTTTGTTGAGCATATATTCTTAGATAATTTAGAGTAATTTTTTCCTAATGTTTCTCCCAAGATATTAGCCTTAGACATAGTGATGATATTTTTCCATAAGAAAAATGCATAAAAAATGCATTTTTTATGCAACTTTGATACGATCTTGTATTGCAACCATTTATTAATACAAATTCCTTAGTTTTGGTTTAAAAAATAGAGTTTAACTAACTATAAAAAACTAAGAGCTAATATTTTCAGGATCTATTGGATCTAAAGTACCAATAGATTCCCTTCTTTTTAGGACCCATTTCAAAAGTAAAGAAACTAAATGTACATGATCTACCTAGTAAACTGTAGGAACAAGTGTTAAAGGCTATACTTCTTAATCATAATATAATGAAGAAGATTCTCATTCAAAGAAAATATGTAATCCTTATAGAAGTAGTAGTAAAAGATATATTTTAAAAAGTAAAATATATAGACAGACATGCTAAAGCAAATTAATTGAATTAAGAATATCTCTAAAATACAACCTCTTAGTTTTGTAGTAGAAAGGGATAAATGAATTGAAAATATTAAATATATCCCATAAATATAGATTTATTTATATTGAATTTCATTATACTTTTCATTAGATATAAAATCCCAATCTTAATAACCAAACACTTTAAAACTCACATGGAAAAAAACTCACATGGAAAAATGGACATAGAAAAATAGAAAATGCACAAATGACATATGATATACTTGGTAAAATCCTTAAGAAAAGAAGCATCCATAGAGTAGTGGATTGTGCTTAACTATTTATCTACCAACTCTATTCTCGTACAATGATGATTTAGGTCCTATATTTATATATAAAATGTTTGCATGCAAATTTCTCTTTTATTTCTAGTTCACTAAGCTGATAAATATAAGATTCTCCATTTTAATATTACTAGAACTTGGGATCTATATATAATGGATAATTGCAGTGATATTTAATATTCATAAATAATTTATTTTAATGCTCATAAGTAATTAAATAATGTGCACATAAATAAACATTGAAAAGATAAAGTACAACTATGAGTTAGGCTCTCATATTAGGAGAAAATGTCTCATACAAAGAGGGAAGGTTAGTGTTGTTCCGAAATTATCTAGACACCAAACCTTTAGCTAGAATATGATACTCTCCTCTTAGTTTGTGATGTCTCTAAATTTTATTGAGGGAAATCACCACATACTCTTTTTCGTGGAGGTAATGGCTGGAATATTTGGAGCTGCTAGGGAAAGATGAGAATGGGAAAATAATGACGACATTTGATAAATGTATATGAAATTTTGACAAGCACAAGTTGTTGGAAATTCGGTTCAGTGCTCCTCATGTATTTGATGACATGGACTAACCACCTCTTGTGGATCTTAATTATGATAATTGTAGCAAAGATTAATGCCTGTGGATATTAGTCTAACGGTAATTGTGATTCTAACAAATTGTATCAGAGTGAAAAATTTCGAGTTCAAAACTCATCTAGATCATGCTAGGGGGATATTGTTGGACACCAGAATAAATAATCCACATATGTTTCATGACATGAAATAACCACCTCTTATAAGTCCTACCTCTAGAAATTGTATTAGAGACTAATTCATATAGATTTTTGCCTAACAATAATAATGATTCCAACACAAGTATGACAAAGAAACCACGTGCGCCGTAAGAATATCTCTCTCCCTATGATTTTAGAGATATTATTTGAGAGAGTAATTGTTATTTCGAAATACTCCAAGAGATGAAAAGGTAGTGTGAAGATCATATGGATATGGAAAAGTAGTCATAAGATCATATAGATTCTTGTGAGAGGGAAGATGGAGACTATATAATAAGTATGACTATGAAGGATCTAGGTTAGTGAAAGAGATAAATAATAATAAATTGACATCAAGAAACGAAAGGACCAAATGAAAATGAATATTTATTTACGTAATGGAGGACATATATAGTTCATTCCTTATGTAACCACCTTTAATAGTCTACATAACTAAATATATGTTACTTAAGAAAATTAGTATATCCCAAGATAAAAATTAAAAATTAAGTGGGTTTGTACTCACGATTAGGAGTCAATTTTCTAACCATCTCACCCTTATTCATGATTCAATGTAAGTGTACCAACTAAGAGACAAAATTTAGTATAAGTACCGGAAAAATATTCAAGTATTCAATTTGATACTTTTGGTTGAAAACATCAGGAATCTTATGAATATTTTTCTAAAATATTCACCAAAAGTTGATGTTGAATATTAAATCTAGAAAAAATATTGCACTGCATAGTCTAATAGTAGGTGATGTTATAATATTCATTAATGAGTTTAAACATTTAAATGTTAGCTCAATATAGGATATATGTTGTAGTGGGTGATGTTATAATATTCATTAATGAGTTTAAACATTCAAATGTTAGCTCAATGTAGGATATATGTTGTAGTGCCTATAAAATAAAACATTAAATTAAAGATAATAATAATAAAACATAACTTGGCTCAATTAAAAAAATAATAAATTGATTCAATTCAATTGTTATAATGTAATTTTTTTATTAATAAAATTACAAATAATTTTTCTAGTTAAAAATCATAATATGCATATCAGATTAAAATAAATTTAAATGATATTGAATCATATTAGTGACCATGATATGATATTTGAGAATATATAATTAATAAACATATAGTAGTTGAACATTTAATTAACAAACATATACTAAAAGATAGAAATATTTCTAAAAATAAAATGTGAATATATATATATAGCCATCGAAGTAAGCATATAAGAATTCAATACTTAGTTTTTCTTTCTTCTAAGTTATCTATCTATCTATTTATATATCATCAATGCTATGCATATCACATTGAAAAGATAAATTGAAAAAATTGTAAAACATATCTAAGATAAAAATAAAAAATGAAAAAAAATATAAAACATATCTCTGTATGTACATATTAATTATGAAGGTTTCAATAAAATAAAAAATAAGAATAGTTCTAAGTATAGAGATGTGGGCCCCCGATAGGGTTGGAGGCACAAGGTTATATCAGGGAAGGGGGTCCCTCTCTCGTAAATCACATCATGACATATGTTTCATTCCAGCAACATGCAAATGACTATGAAAGGAAGCTTCTAGATATTGGGAATTAGTTTTATGTGTGGGTTGGTAAGGTTGATCTCAGTGTTTGCAAGTTTGGTTCTGGGTGTTAGCGAGGGTGGTGAAGAATTGAAATTAAATGCACAGGCCATCAAAATGTGGCAACTCCTCAAATATTGTTTTCTACGATGGTGAACACTGAATGAAACTAGGGATTCATTCATGGTATTTCTCGAGGACATAAGTGTCAAGTTTGGGACCATACAAAGGTAGATAGCTAGGGTTGGCTTGGATGCTAGGAAGGGTAAGTATTGGTGAGGGGAAAATTGGATTGAAAGGATGGTGGGGAGATTTTGAGAAGGATTTTCGCAATGGTTACCTTTGTAATCTCGCACAAACCCTTAAGTGGGCTATCTTATGCTTTTAATTTTTCAAGACAAAGGTATTTATTTTCAAGGAATGTTTGTATCTTAATGTTTTCATTTCTTGTTGATGAAGTCCTTGGATTTCAAGGCTGTAAGTCCAATTAGCATCATAACTATGGGTCTAAAGCTTGCACATGGATTCTATGGTCTAAAATTTGTTTCTATGTGACTTTTCTGAACTTCAAGACCTTCATGCTGAAGGTGGGGATAGAGGTACGTGGTATAGTGGGTGTGGATAGCCCAAAATTTTAAATTATTGCACTATTATCTATGTGCATATGGTTTGAGCCTGAAATATAAGCCCATGGCTATCAAAGGTAGGTTCCCTCTTGAGTCTCGATGAATTGGGTATTTTGACCCCTGTGCTAAGTTTCTAAAGGGACTTTGCCACCCTATGTTTGGAGGTGGTTGGTGTTGTCATAGGTGAGTCTAGCAAATTTGGTGAGAGACAAGGTCATTGGGGGGTGGAGGATATTGCCATTTTGTGGAGGTATTTTGGTAGCTAAGGGAGGCTATTCTCGGTGATAGTCACTTCAGTTATGGGAGGATTTGATTTTCCCTTGTGAGAAAAACATTTAAAGGACTGGGGTTGGGTGGAATTTCATGAGTCTCTTGTGTTGTTGGAGTTGGGGTGGTGGCCTCAACAGGCAGTTGATTGTTCGATAATACATATGAAACGAGACATAGAGAGGAGAGGAATTGGAGTAAGGGGGTATAGGGTAGTGCATAGAGGGGAGGACACATAGTTGTGGGAGGATAAAAACGATGAAGTAGAGATACGGGAGGAGGTGGTCCATAATATTTCTCTCTCCTAGCTGAGTTCATCTTTTGCCACACTTTGACACCTTAAAAAATTAGTTGTGACACGTCAATATTCTGAGGAAGCACCTAGGACAAGACATATGATGATTGAAATTCAGTCATCAGTTTTATGAATGACCTGCAACATAACCAATGAGAAATGCAAGATTGGTTGGCCTCCCCCAAGGATCCAGATCACTAGAGGATAATGTCTAAGAAAATGTAGCATATGGAGGGGAGGTTGGATCATATGGAATTTTACATCCATGGTGATCCCAAACCTACAGATACACTTAGTAAGAGATTGAACACTCCAACTCCAGTAATTTTTATGTTCCCTAATATATGTGGGTTGTATCTTCATATTAGGGGTATTTTGGGCCTTTTGGTCTTTTCATTTTTGGGTTCTTGGTTGTATATGGAATTTTGTAATTATTTTTTGTACCCACCAAGTATATAGACTCCTAATTGACCAAGTGTATATATATATACACACACACACACACACACACACACACACACATTGAGCAACACCACTGCTTGGCTCAAAATATGGGAGTAATTAGCACATTGGCAGTATGAGCCATAAGGATTTTTACTATGGACCACTTGGAATAAGAAATTGACTATCCTAGAAAGATCAATGTATAATCAATGAATATTTTGAACATCAAGTTGACGAGATATGAGATATTTTGGAAATCACTAAGTGGGAAGAAATGGAATGAAGTACAAATAATGGTGACCCTAGAATTACTCTTCCTTACATCTACGACATTACTGATAAGATTTCCAAAAATATAGAGAAATTAGAACATAAGAGTATTATTCCATCCCCAAAAATACTAAGAAATATGTTGGCCTTGACAAAGTACCCAATTGATCCAAAAATCCATAAAGAACTATAGGTGATTCCAAGTTCCAAGTTCGTAAGGGAAAGTTTACATGGAACAAACATGTCACACATTAAAGTTTAAGTTAAAAGGGTTGTTATGAATATGCTCTTTGAAAGGATAAAAAACACTAAGTGATAAGAAAAGAGAATGAAATACAAACAATTATGATGTTAAAACTACTCTTCCTTACATAGGAAGATTTAGTGATAATATTTACCTAAATATGGAGGAAGAGGAACGTAAGTATCAATCGCTCCACCAAAATTGTTGAGAAATATGTAGCCCTCGATAAAAGACCCCATTGATCCAAAACTTCATAAAAAGGCAATATGATCCCATTGTTGAGAAATATGTAGCCCTCGATAAAAGACCCCATTGATCCAAAACTTCATAAAAAGGCAATATGATCCCATGTTCACTAGGGAAAATTGACATTGGAGAAACATGTCACATACTAAAATCTAGGTTAAAAGGTAACATTATTAATATGTTTTTAGAGAGAATTAAAAGTTGTGTCCAAACACCATTTTTCCCCTTTTCAGAACTATATTGAGTGTGAGATATTGTCATGGTCATTGTGTGAGGTAGGGATTGTGTGAGGCATATGAAAAATAGATTCTAGATCACTTTTGATATAGTTTATATCAGGCTTAATTGATTTACACCCTCAATCTTTCCATATAAGATTTGATGGAAAATACACCCTACACAAACAAACTCATTTTCACTTCATAGGTACAAAAAAAATGTTAGCAAAGGTTTCATACTACCAAAAAAAACTATTAAAGCAAATATTGAAAATCGAAAATTGTAATAAAACCAAAATTGAAATAATGTTTCAGATTGGAAAGAATCTTGGTAATATGTGGTTTAACATCTTCACTATGAAAAATGTTCCTTTTTGTTTTCTTCGACTCTTTATTTAAAACTGAATCTCCTTTTATTTTTTATTGAAAATTCTTCCGGCTAACAAGTTATATTACTAGAGTCTTTCCTTCTTTTTCTTTTATCTCTCTTCAAAATTTGGAAACTTTGATTCTCCATAAAATGAACCTAATCTAAAGTTCAAAACATGAAGATTTACCGATTTTTGTTTTTCTTGTAAACGTTTGGTTGTTCATTACTTCGAAAAAACATTACATGATGGATAACAATGTTGCCGGTCTGCCGGAAAGAAAACCAAACCAGTAACACAATTTCTAAGACCTTGAGATTACATTGATTGTTCTTGACCATATTAGCATCTGAAATAGCAAAAATATTTTGCAAACTAGCAAAGGAAGAGAGGATTCCAGCCATTGCCTTCCAAACCAAAATAGAATAAGCTCCAAAGAAATAAGGACTTAATGAGGAGCATATTTATATACATACAACATATTTAAGACCATCATGGGAGTATGTAGTCGGACGAAAGTTAAACAAATACGAAGCCAAGCCGTTCCTCGAAGGCACAGGATACCTGGCGCCACATTGGAGGATGTGTAGCTTGGATGGCCGTGAATTGGGTGGCCACATTCGTTGAAAGCAATCTCGAGTACTAAGCAGGACCTACCCACCAGCAACAGGATTGGAACTCCCGTCCTTGAGAGGCGCCATGAACTACCATTCTTTCCACTGAATTGCTAAGAAACATCGTGCGCGAGGACGAGAGAAATATTCTGATTTGGCTTACAATACCTGCTGGCATTTGAGACAATGCACACGTGACTTCCATGGAGCCTGGACGAGAGACGAGTTGAAAAGAATAGACGGACAGGGCGACTCGGTCCCCAAGGTATGCAAGAGACAGCACTCAATAGAAGGGAGTCCAGTGAATAGTGAAACGCCACCCCAAATCTCCATGTCTGAGACATCCATAACACTCCTACTATCAGTCCTGCTAACGAATGCATTGTGACAGAGATGACGACCAGCATTGATACTAAAATTCTTCATAACTGAATGCTCAGCAAAGATGGTGAAACATCCCTGATTTAACACCGACATATTGAGATGAGGCTACCTCTTTTGTTGCCACAGAGTGATCAGCGTGTTCATGCTCGTGGGAGGCCATTTCAAATAATAAGTCGCCTCCATCATGAGGTAATTAACCTAGTTGTCACGCCCAACTGCATTCGATGCTGTTCTGCAGCAGATGTACTACCAAGGGAAATGGAAAGCTAGATGGCTTGCCCATCCATAATGTTCTATGATAACCATGCTTCACTTTATATTAACATCGGCAGTGCCAGAAAAAATTAACTAAAATTTAATATAAATTATAAATTATAATGCAAATATTAATCAGTATAGATTTATCTAAAGCATGATCTAACTTTAATACATAGGGATCAAATTTATTTCTTTACTATTGAAATTGCATTTTTGAATGTTATAGTAATTACATAACATATGTATTAAACTATTTTCTATTAATTCAAATTAAAATATTTTATTCATAAATTATATTGGATATTTTATGCTGTAGTACATTTAAAATATTTTCTTAACATTTTTTTTCTATATAGATATATATAAAGTTGATAAAATCATGTATTAGAATATTTTTGAAAAAATGTATCTTTTAAAGATGTTATTCACATATTTTTTTACTTCTAATTACTTTACATAATATTAGGTCATATGGAAAACTAATTAAAAATGCATGATATATATATTTTTCTTTTTTATTATAGGAGACATTGCTTTTTTATTTTGAGAATATTTTATTTTTATTTTAAGAGGGACGAACATACTTACACATCACTTTCGCACCTGGCTGTGGAACCAATATAGATGCATTAAAATAAAAATAAAACATTACACGTCAATTAATCTATTTTAGTGCTTGGTAAATATGTAATTAATATAGATCTATAGTGATAATTTTTCATTTTTTAAATTGTATTTTTTGATATTTTATCATTAATAATATTTTATATTAAAAATTGAATGAGTTACACATTTTTATCTTATTAAGTAACTATTCTAGTTTACCTTTAATTACTTTTTCCTTTCAAACTAAGATTAACATTTATATAGACACACATATATAAACACACATTTTCTGTAAGGAGAGAGAGTTCATACTGAAATATATTAACTAATATGGATATTCAAATAGTTTATATATATTATATATATATATATATATATATATATATATATATATATATATATATATATATATATATATATATTATTTATCTTTTTAAAGTTATATAAATTATATTATTTAAGATAGACATGGAAATGTTGTATTTATTACTTGAAAAGTGAAAGTGAAATATCAACAATTGGGTTAATTGTTGTGTTAATATATTTTTAATTGTTTATTTATATGGTTATTTAATTTTTGTCTCTTTTTTAAATGATTTTTATTATTTTTTTGAGGACGTGACATACTTACACATGTCGCTCATATTGGATTGTAGAACCAAGATAGACCCATCTAAAGCACATATCTAACATGAGCTAAGAGGGATCAAATTTCTTTCTTTACTGTTGAAATTGAATTTTTGAATGTTATAGAGATTACATAACATGTGTATTAAACCATTTTATATTAATTCATATTAAAATATTTTATTCATAACTCACATTGGATATTTTATTCTATAGTACATTAAAATATTTTCTTTTAACATTTTTCTATATATATATATATTAAATATATTTTTTTTATATATATATATATATAAAGTTGATATCATGTATTAAAATATTTTTGAAAAAGCATAATGTTTAAAGATCTTACTCATATTTTTTTAATTCTAATTTGTTTACATGATATTAGGTCATATGGAAAACTAATTAAAAAAGAATAGCATATATATTTTTTCTTTTTTATTACACATGTCCCTCATACTAGCTTGTACAACCAGCTTAGATCCATCTAAGCACAAATCTAACATGCACTGAGATGTAACGCGCAGTGACAGACTGAAAACTATGGTTATTAAGTTTTATTTACCACTATTATTTTATTTTAGTTTATTATGAATTGTTAGAAAACATTTAGGTTGAAAAGCTCGAAGAAAGGTTGTTAAACATTAATTAAAAGATTCTGATTCAGTTGAGAATGGAACTAGAAAAATCAGTTTTATGAACTACTGCAGTTACAGATAGTTCTTTTACTCTTTTTCTTGAAAAGGAAAAAAGAGAGTAACCACTGGGGGTTGGAAGGGGAGAAACTTTACTGTGAGAAATTTCATTCCCAGAGGTGAGCAAGTTAACGAGTGGAAAAGGAGGTACATGACCTGAGGCTAGATTAATTTCTTGATGCCATTTCATTCCCAGAGGTGAGCAAGTTAACTAGTGGAAAAGGAGGTACAGAGGCTAGATTAATTTCTTGATGCCGAAGGTACCAAACTATTTGTCCTTGACAACAGTGGAAGAGCTTGGAGGGGGATTCTGGACGTAATTGCTATGGAGAGATATTCTAAATCAAAGCAATTTAGGCTTGGATTATATTCATTTAGATAGTAGATAAGTAAATATCATTGTGTTAGCATCTATTTATTATTTTAGGGTAGCAATTAATGTTTATTGTCATGCAGGAAATTTAGTTTAGCAACTTAGAATGTTGTAGTAGTATTCCTCTGCTATAGAAATAAACATAAATGAAATCTTTAATAAATTATATACACAAAGGAGAATACATAGTTTCCAGAATATATAGGATAAAAATAAGTATCAGTGCTTTTATGATAGTATTATTTACTTGAAGAATTCTAATTTAATCCTAGAGGGATCACGAGTCTAATAGAAAAGCATTGATACACGAGTCTAATAGAAAAGCATTGATACAGAGAGCTATCATTCAAATCTAGACTTCTTGTATTTAATAGGTCTACAGCCCAACCATAAAACAATTATGCTTCATAATGAAATTGTATACCGAGATATAATAATAGATCTTTTGAAACACTACAGAGATTGTTGTACATTCGTAACAAGCAAGTAAATCATGTATATAACTATTCAAGTCACATTCGAGTGAAGATATGTATATAATGAAGGGTAGAGATTCAACCTAAGTCGAGTTCTGCAAGAACCCTTCTAGAGCTGAATTCCTAGGCTCGTTAAAGCTTCAAACCCTCAAATCTTAGAATAGAGGCAATATATCAATTCCGGTACACTTCAAAATCATTCATGAAAATCTAAAACAATGATTCCTTTCATGCAAAACCTCATAATATTATTTGCCTTGACAACAAACTTAATCAACACGTATACATGATAAGGCTTCGTAATATTTGTGCATAAGAGCCAATAAGTTACAACAAACAAATGAATACCCAATCACCATTCGGTCTCCCTTAGAAATCAAACATAAACCAAAATACAAGTACAAATATCGGGCTCGCTGACTCTAACTTTAACTGAAATCAAATAGCTAAACCCTCGAGCAGGGTTATTCCGGCCAAAGGCCCATTGCCATTTTTTTTATACAATTTCAAGCTCTCTAAATATAGGCGAAAGCTTATCAACTCAACGCAAGAGGATTTCTTGACCAACCCACATGGAGAAAGAAGACACAGTAGTTTTAGAACGTGGAAGCCCTAGGAGGTCATGCCGCAAGGTCGAAAGGAAGCCATCAAATTATTACATTCTCAATAAGAACAATAAAATGAGATCAACTCTAGGTTAAAATTCTAGAACCAAAATCAAATGACAAGAACATACCTTACTTGAAGCAAGACAGGCACTCCCCGGGGTTGCAATCAAACCCTGTTGCATAGCATGGAACCCTTAATAAAATACCCAGGGAAAGGAAACCAATTTAATAAAAAATGGGTGAATTGGCTACCTTTGCACAACAGGTGAAACTGATTTGCTCCATCTGGAGTTCACCCTTAACGAACAAACCCATTTTGGAATCAGTAAAACCCCTATGCAAGAGAGACAGTGAGGAACCCCATCTCCTTCGCTTAAACAGGAATGAAAAAACTATCAATAGAATGTTTAAACTTAGGTAGTGACTTACCTTACCTGAGGGAGAGGCATGCAGCCATGGCAGGATAGGGACGACAAACTCCGAACCAGAACCAACAGTCTACCAACTAAGCCGCAGAATGGAAGCACCACAAATAGAGGTAAGAACAAATGAGTATTCCCTTAGAGTTAAAGGGTATTAACCCTATCCATCAACCTCAAGCAACCAGGACTGTGGATCATCCGAGATCCAATGACAAGGACCGCACTAGATGTATGGTCTCCCGAAATCTCAAAATGACCAAGTTTAATGTAGAGATGTGAAGCCAGTGATGGATGGGACGAAGAGGATAGCAGAAGGACCTCGGGGTTCTCCCACCTTAATGAGGTGGATGGCCCCAAGGTAAGTACTAGGTCGACAAAATTAATTGCCACCTTTAGTAGAGATATGTGGAGTCCAATAGAGATTGAGTATCATGTTCCCACATGAAATATCCATGTAATATGTGTAGACTGTTTGTAGTGTAATTCTCATTGATATTAGTCAAGTCATTTTCATAGATTAACTCTTTTATTACGTAGTGGTTAGAGATTTTTTTATTTTTATTTTTATTTGTTTGTTTCTTTATTTGTTTTTTTTTATATATATATATGGATGTTACAAATGGTATTAGAGCCCAGGCTCAAATACAGAGAATTCTAGGTTATTTTAGTGCAATGCATTAAGTATTTCTGTAATCATGCGATAAACAATTACATAAACTGAGTTTGGATGTATATGAACACAAAAGATAGAGAGGAAAGAATAGAAGTCAACACAAGACAAAAAGAATGTAAAGAAGCCCCAGACCATAAACACCTTATGGGGAGACAAACCCAGAACTATGGGTACAATTGGGAGAGGAATCACGACAAGCCAACGCTACTTTGCTGGAAACTGTGCAACAACTATGAGCAGAAATGATGAACCTAAGGATGGACAACGAACGACTAAGGAAAGAACATGAGAAGATCCTTAAAAGCCTGTCCAATTGACAAAATCAGTGTGGTCTTGACTCAAGTATAGAAAACAGAGAAAAGACCCCAACTACCAGCAATGGGGAGGATAATGCAGAATCCACAGAATGCCATAAGGGGGAAGAAGAAGGGCGTTTAGATCACGTGTTCAATGAAAAGAGGACAGAAAGGCATAAGACATAATTACAAGGTGAGTTAAAGAAAATCAAACCATCGTTGTTTGAAGGGGAATCCAAAGAAGCAACAGAAGCCTAGATGATCAATATGGGTAAATATTTTCAGATTTACGAGTATACTGAAAAACTTAAAGCTCGACTAGCAGTTTCCCAACTATGGGGAGAGGCCACCCTTTGGTGGGAAGAAATTAAAACCATGAGGAAGATAGATGAAGAGCAAGTAACGTGGCAAGAATTTTAAAAACATTTTAAAGATAAATATCTAACTAACATTACTATGACGATAAGTCCAAGGAGTTCCATGAGTTAAGGCTAGGAGCCTTAACCATGGATGAGTATGTGAAGTGGTTTACTTCCCTGTTACAGTATGTTCCATATATGCAAGAATAGAAAGCTAAAATTCAACTTTTCATTAGTAGCTTCTCGAATTTCATGAAGGAAAAATTAGAATTCGAGTATACCAAAATAATGGATGATGCCGTAAATAAAGCCCGCATCTGTTATCAGCAAATGAGGCAAAAAATGAAGGACCTGAGGGAGAAATTGGCAAGAAAATGAGGAACATACCACCAAACAGGCAACCAAAAGTTGTAAATGGTAGACATAATCAATAAAGGGCTTTTGGAAAATTTGCAAGAAATATACCCAGAACTTAGAATTATACTAAGAATAGACAACCAGAAGGAGCTAGCAGAACTGTTATAGACCAACCACCGAAACTGCCACTGTAATGTTGGGGATGTGGGGAAGCACATTATTCCAAGAACTATCCACACAAGGCTCGAACTAAACAACTGTCAAACATGCAAGAAGCATCAACCGTGGGAGATATTACAAGAAGCATGCCCAAAATCAATGCTGCCTTGGATGATCATCAAGCGGAGTATTAGCCCACTATGATTGAATGTGAAGGTATGATTATTGATCAACATATTTATGTTTTATTTGATCTAGGCACAAGCTTAAGCTACATTAGTCATAATGTGGTAGAAAATGTAAATTTCAAAGCAATAAATTTAAGCAACCTTGGCTAGTTCAACTAGCCACTGGGACAGAAAGGAAGGTGTTTGCAAAAACATAAAACTGCCTTATAATAGTTTCAGGATAGCTAATTCATGTTGACTTGAACATCCTTCCTTTGGGTTCCTCCGATGTATTGATAGGAATGGACTGGTTGGAGGGTCACTGGTCTCTAGTGGATTGCAAAGAAAAATCAGTCAGTTATCTTACCGAGTCCGAGAAGCAAGAAGAAATTCAAGGAATCAAGAAGAATGTTAAACTACGCCCTATTACAACCAACTAGCTTGGAAGATGTATAAGGAAACGCTACTAGATTTATGTTGTCCAAGTAGGATACAACAATGATAGGAATAAGATGACCTCCTTAGAGAGCATTCTTGTAATTCAAGAATTTGCGGATGTATTCCCTAAATCCATTCCTCGGTTGCCACCAAAGCAGGACATTGATTTTACCATTGAGTTAGTGCCTAGGGCAGCTCATGTTTCTAAAGCCCCTTACTGCATGAGCATTCCTAAATTAACAAAATTGAAAATGAAGCTTCAAGAACTATTAGATAAAGGTTATATCTACCCTACTATTTCCCCTCGAGGAGCACCTGTAGTATTCGTATGAAGAAAGGATGGGACATTAAGCTTATGCATCGATTACTGGCAGTTGAACAAGTTGAACTTAAAAGACAAGTATCCTTTACCACATATAGATGATCTATTCGATCAAGTACATGGAGCTAGCATATTTTCCAAAATCAACTTAAGGTTTGGCTACCATCAAATCAGAATAAAGGACGAAGACATCTGCAAAACTGCATTTCAAACTCATTATGGGCACTACGAGTTTGTGGTACTACCTTTCAGCCTTAACAATGCTCTAACCACTTTCATGAGCCTGATGCATGGCATTTTCCAACCATTTTTGGATAGATTTGCACTAATTTTTATTGATGATATCTTAATCTATTCAAAAAATTAGGAGGAACATGAGCAACACTTGAGAACATTATTGTAGATTCTACGTGATAACCAATTATATGCAGAATTCAGCAAGTGCGATTTCAACAAGGATCAAATCCAGTACTTTGGCCATGTAATTTCAGTAGAAGGTATAGAAATGGATTCAAAAAAGATCAGAACTATCATGGAATCGACCACACCAAAAAATGTTGCTGACATAAGATCCTTTTTGGGCCTAGTAGGATATTATTGCCGGTTTATCAAAGGCTTCTCGAAAATAGATTTTTTGATGACCTCATTGTAGAAAAAGGGGTGCGCTTTCCACTGGACATCAGAATGCCAAGAAAGTTTTGAGCAACTAAAGAAACTTCTCACGACTGCACCAGTGCTAAAAGTAGTAGATCCAGAAAATTCTTTTGTAGTATGTACAAATGCGAGTAAGGAGGGTGTTGGTGGAGTATTAACTTAGGAAGGAAAGGTCATAGCCTATGAATCACACAAACTGAAGGAGTATGAATAATTCTATTATGCTTGTGATCTGGAGTTGAATGTAGTAGTGCATGCATTAAAAATGTGGCAACACTACCTTCTAGGAAAGAAATTTATGTTATTAACTAACCAAAGTAGTCTTACAAATTTATTTAACCAACCCAGTTTAAATGCTCTGTAGGCTAGATGGACCACATTCTTGAGCGAGTCTGACTTTGACATGAGACACCTCAAAGGAAATGAAAACCGGGTAGTAGATGATTTAAGATGAAAAGTACATTGCATTTATGAAATACAATTCATCCAAGCACAATATCACCTGCAAGAGGTTATCCAAGAGGCTTCCCTCAGACACCCAAAATAAACATTCTTATGGGAGCAAGCTTCGAAAGCTCAGAGAAAAGGGAGGCAGTCGGAGTATGGAATTAACCCTAATAAATTGTTAACATTTGAAATAGGATTCATATTCCCAACCAAAAGTCCGTCATGAAATAGTTATTAGATGAGTTTCAAAGAAAACCTTATGCAACTCATCCAGGATACCAGAAATTGTTTTCTTCTATCAAGAAAAGTTATTTCTAGCCAGGTCTAAGAAAATATGTGGTAGAATACTTGTCCAAATGTTTAGAGTGCCAATTGGTAAAGGTAGAACACGAACATCCTGGTGGTTTGTTACAACCCTTACCCATTCCTGAATGGAAATGGGAGACAATCACTCTGGACTTTATTACTCGATTACCTCATACAAAAAAAACATGACTCAATCATTGTTGTGTTGGACAAGCTGAACACAGCTGCTCGTTTCATTCCTGTAAAATCCACTTATAAAACGATGGAGATTGCAGACATATTTATGAGGTAAATCTTTTGACTACATGGGATACCCTGAGTAGTGATCTTCGACAGGGATGTAAAATTTACATCCGCATTTTGGAAAACCCTCTTTGTGAGATTAGACACTCAAATTCAATTCAACATTGCCTACCATCCACAAACAGATGGCCAAATAGAGCGAGTGAACCAAATCTTAGAAGACATGCTGAGAATGGTTGTAATGAAACAACCCCAAAAATTGGAGGATTACCTCCACTTGGTGGAGTTCGACTAAAATAATGGACATCATGAATCATTAGATATGAGCCCTTTTGAAGTTCTATATCGACGAAAGTGTCGGGTACCCATGGACTAGAATAGTCTAGATAACAAATTAGCATTAGGTCCTGATATGTTAGCAGAAATGGAAGTTGCCATAAAAAAGTTTGCCAAAATTTGAAGGCTACTCAAGACAAGCAGAAGGTGTATGTAGATAAGAAAAGAACCCATAAAGAGTTCCAGATAGGAGATCACGTATATTTGAAGGTTAAGCCCCAAAAAAGCACATTGCAATGGAAGTGTTGTGAAAAATTAAAACCACGGTACTGTGGGTCTTTTCAGATTCTGGAATGAATCGAAACTCTAGCATACAAGCTAGCACTCTTGGGCCACATCTAAGTCCACAATTTCTTCCATGTATCATTATTAAAATATATATATATACGACTCTCGACATATTATTAACTAGGAAAGCATTCAGGTAATGATAGAATGAAATATAACTATTACTAACTATGGTTTATAAAAAAAATTCTGACAAAGGATTATGAATGTGCATGTAGAACCCGAGGGAGAATTTTTGGTAGAGCCTCTTCGTATCCTAGATCGGAGAGAAACCACCCTGTGGAGGTGATCCATCACCCAAGTTAAAGTGCAATGGAAGCACTTTGACCTGGATGAGGTGACTTGGGAAGAAGAGGAAGCCATGCAGAAAGTCTATCCTACGATGTTTACTTAAAGAAAGAACACCATGGACATCGTTCCTCTCAAGCGGGGGAGTTGTAACACCCAGTGACACACCGACAACTGTGGTTATTAAGTTTTATTTACCATTGTTATTTTATTTTAGTTTATTCTGAATTTTTAAAAAACATTTAGGCTAAAAATCCAGAAGAAAGGTTGTTAGACATTAATTAAAATATTTTGATTCACTTGAGAATGAAACTAGAAAAATCAATTTGATGAACTGCTCATGAAAATAGTTACAGATAGTTCTCTAACTCTTTCTCTTGAAAAGAGACAAAGAGAGTAACCAGTGGGGGTTGGAAGGGGAGAAACTATACTGTGAGATATTTCATTCCCAGAGCTGAGAAAGTTAGCTAGTGGGAAAGGAGGTATGCGACTTGAGGTTAGATTAATTTCATGATGTATAAGGTACCAAACGGTCTGTCCTTGACAGCAGTGGAAGAGCTCGGAGGGATTCTGGACATAATTGCTAGATCTGAGGCTGGGTGGAGATATCTCCTAAATTAAAGGAATTTAGGCTTGGATTATATTCATTTAGATAGCCAAATAAGTGCTTATCATTGTGTTAGCATCTATTTATTATTTTATGGTAGCAATTAATGTTTACTGTCATGAAGGAAATTTAGTTTAGCAACTTAGAATGTTGTAGTAGTATTGCTCTGCTATAGAAATAAACAGAAGTGAAATCTTTAATAAATTCTACACATAAAGGAGAATACATAGTTGCCAGAATATATAGGATAAAAATAAGTATTGCTGCTTTTATGATAGTATTATTTACTGGAATAATTATAATTTAATCCTAGAGGAATCACAAGTCTAGCAGACAAGCATTGATACAAAGAGCTATCATTCGAATCATAAAACAATAATAGGTCTATAGCCCAACCATAAAACAATTACGTTGCATAATGAAATTGTATACCTAGATACAATAATAGATTTCCTGAAAACACAATAGAGATTGTTGTACATTCGTAACAAGCAAGTAAATCATGTATATAATGATTCAAGTCACATTCGAGTGAAGATATGTATATAATGAAGGGTAGGGATTCGGCCTCGATCGAGTTCTGCAATAACCTTTCCAGAGCCAAATGCCCATGCTCATTAAAGCTTCGAACCCTCAAATCTTACAATAGAGGGAATATATCAATTCTGGTACACTTCGAAATCATTCTCAAATATCTAAAATAGTGATTCCTTTCATGCAAAACCTCAGAATACTCTCAACCTTGAAAACAAACTTAATCAACATGTATACATGATAAGGCTTTGTAATATTTGTGCGTAAGAGCCAATAAGTTATAGAAAACATATGAATACCCAATCACCATCCGGTCTCCATTAGATATCAGACATAAACCAAAATCCAAGTATAAATATTGGGCTTTCCGACTCTAACATTAACTGAAATCAAATAGTTAAACCCTCGAGCAGAGGTATTCCAGCAGCAAGGCCCAATCCCATTTTTTTATATACAATTTCAAGCTTTGTGAATATAGGAGTAAGCTTATCAACTCGATGCAAGAGGAGTTCTCAACCAACCTACCTAGAGAAATATGACACAGTAGTTTTAGAACATTGAAGCCCCAGAAGGTCATGCCGTAAGGTTGAAAGGAAGCCATCGAATTATTACTTGCTCAAAAAGAACAACCAAATGAGAGGAACTCTAATTTAAAATTATAGAACCAAAATCAAATGACAAGAATAGACCTTACCTGAAGCAAGATCGGCACTCCCCGGGGCTACGATGAAACCCTGTTGCATAGATTGAAACCCTTAATAAAATACTCAATAAGAGGAAATCAATTTAATAAAGAATGGGGGATTCTTCTACCTTTCCATCATAGGTGAAGCCAATTTTCTCCATCTGGAGTTCACCCATACTTAACGAACAAACCCCTTTTGGTATCAGTAAAACTCTTGCGCAAGAGAGAAAGTGAGGAGCCCCATCTCCTCTGCTTAAAAAAGAATGATAAAAACATCAATAGAATGTTTAAAATTCGGTAATGACTCACCTTACTTGAGGGAGAGGCATGCAGCCATGGCAGGAGAGGGACAACAGACTCCGAACCAGAACCAAGAGTCTACCAACCAGGACACAAAGTGGAAGAACCACAAATAGAGGTAAGAACAAATGAGTATTCCCTCGTAGCTAAGGGGTATTAAACCTATCCATCAACCTCAAGCAACTGGGACAGTGGATAATCTGAGATCCAATGACAAGGAGTGCACCAGATGCATGGTCTCCAGAAATCTTAGAATGACCAAGTTTAATGCAGAGTTATGAAGCCAGCGATGGATGGGACAAAGAGGACAATAAGAGAACCTTGGGGTTCTCCTGCCCGAATGACGTGGATGGCTTTGAGGTAAGTACGAGGCCAACGAAATTAATTGCCACCTTTAGTAGAGATACATGGAGTCCAATAGGGATTGAGTGCCATGTTCCCACATGAAATAGCCGTGTAATATGTGTAGACCGTGGGTAGTGTAATTTCCATTGATATTAGTCAAGTCATTTTCATAGATTAACTCTTTTTTTATGTAATGGTTAGAATATATATAATATATATATATATATACTATATATATAGATATATATATATATATATATATATATATATATATATATATATATATATATATATATATAGATGTTACATGAGAGGGATCAAATTTCTTTCTTTACTATTGAAATTGCATTTTTGAATATTATAGAGATTACATAACATGTGTATTGAACCATTTTATACTAATTCCTATTAAAATATTTTAGTCATAACTAGCATTGGATATTTTATTCTATAGTACATTAAAATATTTTCCAACAAGCATAACGTTTAAAGATCTTACTCATATTCTTTTTTACTTCTAATTACTTTACATGATATTAGGTTATACAAAAAATGAACTAAAAATGCATATCATATATATTTTTTTC
The DNA here is from genome assembly GCA_000404065.3 of Pinus taeda. Classification (NCBI taxonomy): domain Eukaryota; kingdom Viridiplantae; phylum Streptophyta; class Pinopsida; order Pinales; family Pinaceae; genus Pinus; species Pinus taeda. Next base: position 63,336 of record APFE030259694.1, read on the forward strand.
TTTTTTTATTATAGCTAACATTGCTTTTCTATTTAGAGAATATTTTGTTTTTAGGAGGGATGAATGTACTATGCATTTTAACCACAAATCTACCAAATGCCTAGAGGGATCAAATCTCAAACTTGAAAAAAATTACAGGTTCATTAATCTATTTTAGTGCTTGGTAAATATGTGATTAATATAGATCTATAGTGCTAAATGTTCATTGTTTAAATTGTATATTTTGATATTTTACAATTAATAATATTTTATATTAAAAATTGAATGTGTTACACATTTTCCTCTTATTAAGTAACTATTCTAGTTTACTTCTAATTACTTTTTCCTTTAGAACTAAGATTAACATTAATAGGTACACATATATAAACACACTTTCTATAGAGAGAGAGTTCATACTAAAATATATTACTTAATATGGATATTCAAATAGTTTATTTAAGTTCTCTATTGAGATATTTTTATAGAACAACTAATATATATATTTATTATATATATATATAATATATATATATTATATATATATATCTTTCTAAAATTATATTATTTAAGATAGACATCTAAATATTGTATTACTTGAAGAGTGAAAGTGAAATATCAACAAGTGGTTTAATTGTTGTGGTAATAGATTTTTAATTGTTTATTTATATGGTTATTTAATTTTTGTTTTTTTGAAAATGATTTTGATTATTTTTTTGAGGACATGACATACTTACACATGTCGCTCATATTGGATTGTAGAACCAGCATAGATCCATCTATAGAACAGATCTAGCATGAGCTAAGAGGGATCAAATTTCTTTCTTTCACTTTTTGAATGTTATAGAGATTACATAACGTGTGTATTGAACCATTTTATATTAATTCATATTAAAATATTTTATTCATAAATCACATTGGATATTTTATTTTACAGTACATTAAAATATTTTCTCTTAACATTTCTCTATATATTATATATATACGTTGATTATCATGTATTAAAATATTTAGCAACGTCTAAAGATCTTACTCGCATATTTTTTTACTTCTAATTACTTTACATGATATTAGGTAATATGGAAACTAATTAAAAATGCATAGAATATATTTTTTCCTTTTTTATTATAGCCGACATTTCTTTTATATTTAGAGAATTGTAATGTACGTGCATGGCCTACCAGGAAAAATACCCCTAATCCCCCAAATATTAAAAATTTACTTAGATATAATTAAGATTTCACGTTCCTTTCCCCTAGTTGAAATGTCACATCACTTTCAAGAAGTAACCTTATACCATAGACCCATTAATTCTTCTTCATCGAATGATTTTAAAAACACAACCACAGTTGGAAGGAAGGAGGAGTCATAACAAGCAAGAATAAAGCCTCTTGTGACATGTATGGTATCAATATCCTTAACCCTTAGATACAAGGCTACAAATTACTTCTTAGCTTGTTTGCATGCCTCTATATCTCATGCCAATAACTTTCCTCAACATTAGTAAATCCTAGTTACCATAATGCATGCATAAACTTTATAAATTCAGTAATTTAGATAATCACATGCAACACTTTCATCACATCTACTCTTTAATCAGATTGCTCATAAGTGTTTTCATCCACCTACATAAGGATGCATTGAGAACACATGCATATTAAGAATCCATCATTTCCATCATTAAGATTACTCTTAAGCAAGTGACACAATGCAAATCAAAAGTATGCATGCAATAGAAAATCTGACCATCATAGATTATTATGTTATTTACATTATACTATAATGATCCACAAATATCTACCACTATTTTCCATGTTAACCAGAGGCTTTATATAGCATTAAAGGTTCCTTCACTAACATAAAGAAGATCTTCATTAGATTCATTTGGTATCCTACTCATTCATACGGATAAGAATGGAATCCATCACATGAATATAGATAGCATCATACTAACACATAAGCCAAGGCGATGCAACATATCCAATATTGAACCAAAGAAAATAATCACATGAAGGGTAAGAGACTGACATACAACCATTCCATGCATGCGAATCCATCTAAACAATCACTTGGAGGGAGGAGCACCACCACCCAACCATGAATCACCTATGATTCCCCCTGAGCCAAAGATCTTGCAAGGATCAACTATCCTTAATTGATCGATGAACTAGGTATTTAATACCCTCTTTCATGATTTAGTTACCATTAGCAGCGTCCCACTTTTATGGATTTTTCCATTTTCCTAGGTCTTTTTCGGAAAAGATTGTCTTTGTCTCCCGTGAGGCTTTTCCTCATAAAATATTGTCTTTATCTCCCGCAAATATTTTATGTCCAATGGATCTTTATCTCCCATCCATCTGATGGATCTCCAATCCATCCAAGCTTATGTAGAATCACATCCAAAAGCTTTATCATGAAAGATTCATCTCTATCACATTCCTCATGCGATTTGCCACGAATTTCCTCCCTCTTGGTGCTTCACCCTCCAAGTGATTAATTTTATTAATTTCTTTAATAACACATTTTCTTTTCATATTACACACCACCTATCTTTCCTCAGCTTAGGTTTAGAATAGTTTAACCCACAAAGAAGGGTATCACACCTATCTTTCCTCAGCTTAAGTTTAAACTCATTTAACACACAAGGGAGGATATCACACCTAGCTTTAACTCAACTTAGGTTTACAATACTTTATCACACAAGGGAGGGGTGTTACATACTCTTCCACTTAAATTTTACACCATCCTCGATGTATCAGTGCATCATGTCCTCGTTTACAGGTAGCTTGTTTCTAAATCAATAGCCCTCATGGCTCTACCATCTGATGAAACTTTTCTGGTGTACATCGGTCACAAGGAGTGCTCCCAGCACATCTCCTTCCATAGCTACATCGATCTTAAGGATTTCTCTCCTTTCACAGCTGCCTGTAACACTGTTTTCAAACCATTTGTGAGAATTTATAGATGCAAAATTTTAACTATGATAAATATCATAATCTATTACTTATTATTATTAAAGTGTCTATTGCTTATCATTTATTTTATCTGAAGAATGCATGTTCTCTACTTGCATTCTTTCAAGCCTTTGTGCTCTTGTTGAACAACTGCTTCTTGCAATCTCTCTGCATACAATACATTAGTTAGCATATTTTCCACATTAATATGCCTGCAAGGTCATAACAGTTTAGTTCACATAACAATATATATTCATCATATATATTCATCGAAACTGTATGTATGCCAAACTGCAATTAACCATGGTTAGTTATACCAATTGTACTTAACATTTTCTCTGTAACCTCCAGGTCGGTTGCCTTCCCACACATTTATGTAATGTCTTCATACATATCTGAAAAAATGTCTATTATACACACTAATATACATATTATTTCCAATCATATAACACATGTAATGTTACAGGTACTGTATCTACTACTGTACATAGTACCATCTGTGCTACTACCCATCGTACCATTCCCATGGTATCACCTGCATGAAAAAGCTGTGTCCACATATTTTCCTACCATGTTAGTATCATACCAAACATTCATGTATCTTTTTTTAGAAATTAAAACAACTGTTGTGAGTTGATAATAATTTTGTATGAGTATGGCTCATTTATGTAATCAGAGAAAGTTTTGTCAAGTGCAAATCATTTCCAAATTTCATTTGGTGACAATATCAATAGTATAGTATGCATATTATAATTCATATGCCTTATTATTATGTGTAGATTTTAGCATGATTCCTTCCACAACAAGTTTATCTTGATGACCCCTTAACCATGCTTATGATAACAATATAGCAAACAATCCATGACAATCCATGAGTATATGTATCATACAACAATAAAACAATAATACAAACATGGAATTCCTCTATTGAAGCCATCCATAATGTTAATATCATGATGATATATGTCAATTACATCAATGTTTAAAATGCTTACAAGCTTTCTCAGTCAACATTCTCATAACACGTTCAAAATCATCTACTAATTGTATCCTACCAATAGGCCATATTTATCATAGAGGCTCATGGTTAGTACCTAACAGGGTAGCCCTCTTCCATAACCATAGTAGAGAACTACAATTTGTGCATAACCTTTGTCATAATAGTAATTATTAATTGTTAAACCTTGTTAATTTCATTGTATCCATAGTTTCATATGCTACAAAAATTCGAGAGTGGATGATTATTCTACCATCATCACACCTTTCTCACCATAAGTATAATATCCTATGGCATTAATCTTCCCAATCTATCGTCTTCCTTTCTCACCACTTGTTTAGGGAAAATAGTTATGTAGGCCTTAATGACTTGGTTATAAGGATTTTCATGTAACAATAGGAATTAATACCTACTTAATTAATCCTCCAATATGACCATAATTCTATCAAGGTGTGATTAATCCATTGTTTAAAATATGAAAATTTCTCATAGTTTTCATCTCATTGTTTCTTATCATAATCACTTAATAATACATGTATGCCAAAAAGGTTTCACTGCTTAACTACGATAGAAAACTTATTATAAAATAAACCAACCAACATCCATGTCTTAAATGCAGGACACACTTGCCAATTATGCCAATATTAATAAGAAACAACACAATACTCACAAGTTCTCTTGGTGTAAACATGACATATTCATGAGTGGTACACCTTGATTTCTTATCATTTGTACATGATAATTTATGCTAAATATTAACTTAGATATAATTCAAGCAACTGAAAGTTCTATATATGGATGTAAAAGTGAATTTATGCACACTTTCATGACATCCCATGGAAAATATAATTTCTTCCACAATTCAAGGTATACATCAATACCCACCTTTAATTATCTACAAGTACTAACTTTTGAATAATACTATATCATAATCATTTTTTCTTTTCAATTAGAATCTTATCCAAATGAGAAGTTCAATGACGAGTCCAAGAAGTGTCTCAATTCCTAACATGGAAGGGTTCCTACTTATTAAGTATTAACCCCAACACCTTATCTTTATCACCACAAAAATTTTCATACTATTTAATAGTGACTTATAAGCTTAACACCATCTTCTTTTCATTGAGCCAAGTCCCTACATCGTACTTGTATAGGTGTCAATTTTCTTTATTTATAATTTAACCATCCCAGACAAATTTTTTTTAAGCAATGTTGTCTTTCCTTACATCTATTTCTATTATCATATGAAATAGAGATTTTTGGCTTCAAAAATCAAGACGATTAAATTCAAAATTTTCCACTCAATCGACTAGCATGTAGCCCTAACCATTATTGTGAATACCAGTAAACAACAAACATGAGCACAAATTTAACAAATTTTTCTCTTATTTAATTGCTATTGTCTTTGTTTATCTTTCGTGTTTTTGACCTGATTTGAAATCTTACTGTAGCAAGTCTACAATAGATATCTACATAGTCCAACATATCGTCAATGCACATAACCAATTTGTTTAATTGGGTGTAAGTGTGAGGACATGCCTCCTCCATTGACCACTCACATATACGTAACATTATACTCATATGATATTCCTTATAATTTATGTGATGATCAATTGTAGATCGCAGAGCTATCCTCAATGGGCATAAGCACGAGAATTTGCTATAGGAATCATTAATTTGGTTCATAGTTTAAAATTGAAATTTGACCATAGTCACTAATACATTAAATTCAACTATTACAGGAACACTAATTGCTATAACCCCAACGTGGGTCTGTGATGTGGTCTTTGACTTCCTTAATAAGTCAATTATGTCAGCTCAATTGTTAAGCATATTCTGTAGCAAGAATTCTTAAAAAACATTAATGGTTTAACCTTCAGGCACAATAAAGATTGAACATTTAGACTTAACAATATCTTGAAGTCTTCGTAGAACATACACATGCAATGCAGTTACTACTGCCCAATTCCCACGATGTTGTCAGAGTAATGTTGACACAGTTATCTTATGCATAACAAACCTTCTACACATAAATTCATATTGGAATTACATATATATTATGGAACTTAAGCTATAAGGTGTCGAGCATAAAAACTTAATTATTTATCTATATTTTCCTAAGTCTAGCGATTTATTATCATAGTATCATAAAAATGGCAACGATTTATTATCATAATAGCATAGAAATAGAAACATATATACTAATGCATCAGTTCAAATATTAAGTTCCTCTACTACTTGATCTTGGTCTACCACAAGGTATCACACTATCACATGCATTCATACAAGAGAAACTAATACATACAATTTTGTTCATATATATATATATGTGTGTGTGTGTGTGTGTGTGTGTGTGTGTGTGTGTGTGTGTGTATACACAATATCTCCAACCAGAACCCCACAAATGTATCCAAGACAACTACTCAAAAGAAACTTGGAAGGTGGAGTCATGAGACAGCGTTCGCCTTCTATCCTCTATTTGAAATCTATGTCATACTGCAGTCAAATATGGCCACCGTATCATATGACCTCTAAAGTGTAAAATTAGGGAGGGAAACACTTATCTGAATCCTCTGTCGTATGCTTACAAATGACTTCTGGAGGAAAGAACAATGGTTAGAATTTCGGAACAGTCACACAACCCGAGAATCAACAATAGTGCTAGATATTTTAGTACAGGATTTACTAATGCATAGTCTCTTCATATTCACGAGAGCCTAATGAAAAGTAGAAATGTGAACAAAGTGTTCCAGATTTTTTCAAAGCAACTCAATAAGCCCAACCTATGGTGTTCTTTTACTTTTAGTAGTAGTCCAATCATTTGATGTCAAATACTTATCCTATTTTTATGCCAAATGCCACTATAATACTCAAGTAGCTGCATAAAATGGAAAAACATAATTGAGCTTTAAAGTTGAAGGGCTTGAATTAAATCAATGTTGCTATACTGATCTTATTTCTATCCATTATCATTAATAATCCAAAACTAGTAAAATAAATCAACTTGCAGAATCAAAAGACATGATACACTTAAAAACATTAGCTTAAGAATATAATACTCCCAATTATGGCTGCCTTATGTCAAGCACCTCCAATGTCTTCACATAAAATTTTAATGAATAACATTTAATATGTGATATTAGAAAAATAATTACATGTCCAAAGAAGACTGGTTACTGATATCATGGTAGTAAATATAAAATCGGATGGCTTTTTTGTTGCATGTAATAAGAAATCTAAAAAACAATCACATTATATTGCTAAGAAAATTGTCATTATAGACATAGAAATGTTACTATTATGGTAACAAAAGCAAGGCTAACATTATTAGCAGCATTTGGCAGAGATATACAAATGAATTTTGTTCTTTTTTCCATTAGACCAGATTGCCACATAGGTAACAGGAAAGTAGAGAAAACTAATAAAGAATTGTCTATTGTAGCTTTCATAAAGTAGTAAGTAACTATTGACCCTCATATGCATCTACGTGCAATCTAGATGCTATAGCATTCTTATAGCAGTAATCAACTTTTGACCCTTAATCATAGGTGAAAATCAAATTCTACGGTTAAGCATTCTACATGCAAAGAAAATATAATAATTCATAATTTTCTTCTCCTTGATAATTCTACATCGATGAACTCTAGACATTCTGGAAAGGAAATATAAGAATATTTTTCATTAATATCAAGTCTTTACAACTTTAAAACTGCATTTACTAGTAGATGAAATTACAGTCGCAAAAATCTATATTTGACAGTGGCATGATATTAGCATTCTCTAACAACTCTATCATCTCAAGATCATAGCATCTTCCTTGGGATTGCTTCCTCCAAGAGATGAGTGAATTCAGATAATTGAAAACATCAAAGGGTTTGAGCACATATAGAGTTGGTTCCTAACAACACTAATGCCATTTCAAAGTTTGAGTATTCAACTTGAAATTTGATCATTATAAGGTTGTTATTAACCCTTTATAGTTTTTCTTTTCATTTCTTTGGTCAATATCTATATCCTTTTATTGAGAGAAGGATTCCCCTACAGTTTCCTCTCCATTACCATTTTTAACAAGCTAAATGGTGACCTTGCCTCACATAAAAATAAAATAAAATAATATAAAACAATAGGATTTATCCAATTCTCACGTGGGATAAACAATTTTCACCTCAAAATGAAGTTTAGATACTAGCATCCATTCACCCTGTCCACATAGATCAGAGAGCATAGTTTCTATAGTTGAAACAACCTCCTTTAATTCTTTTCGTATCTGCTAAGAATTATCAGTTTCATGGTCCATTCTCCTAAATTTATCCCCCTTTATATCTTAATAATGTAAACAATTACATCAGACAATTTCATATACCCATTTCATGTCTTGAGGATGTCATTAATTAACAACCTCCAAGTAAATGTAAGGAGCCACATGCCAACGAAATGTCTAATAACCTTTGCATCTAAAGAAAAAGATAAAATGAGCTTGCTCAATTGGAACTACCACTATAACCACAAAATATTTGAACACAACAACAACATATATTTGAAGATTTTACTACATAAAATATATAGACCATGTAAAAACACATTAATGAAGATGCTTAAGATAGTATGCATGAACCTTTTCAGGGTAAAATTAGAGTCTTACAGCTAAACAATCAAACCTTTCTTGTGTATGAAAAAATTTAATGGAAACAAAAATTAAAAATTTTGCAAGAAAAATAAGGATTTTACATTCCATGACATGTCCATCATTTAGACATCAAATTAGACAGCATAAGCTCGTGTGAAAATTAAATTCACAAATGAAATAATCATAGGGGAAGTATCAACCTTTTCCAATTTCTTCAAAAGAATCCCTTTACAATAAAAATAAACTTGTAAATCAGAAAACACCACTTAAAAACATTAATAAGAAATAATTATTAAAATTAGAATATTCTTGATGGATATTGTTTTTAATATTTTCCTAATAGTAAATTAAATGCACTCTAATTTGCCTTCTAATGTGTTTCAATTAGATGAACAAATGTCATATGTTTTTTTTTTTTGTGTTTCAGTTAGCTCAACATAGGTCACATGTCTCCAGAACCCTACAATTCCTGGACAAGTGTTTTCTTCTACCATTTTATGTGCGTGTGTTGTAGCTATAGTCACTTTCCATTAAAGATGATTGAGTGAAGGGACCTGAAATTGGTTAGCTTGGTAGGTGATGCTTATCTAGCTACTAGTGAATGTAATTTCTAAGCATTCCCTATGCATTGAGAGCCACGCCTCCCAAATGGAATAACCATGGTCAATGACCGCATGAATCTATTTAACAACATGAAAAATACATCGACTTGAGCAGCACATCGTTCATTTTTGAGCTGTGTGGCGAAGAATACATCCCCTTGACCAGGACAACATTCATTTAGGAGGTAGATGATGAAGAATACATCTTCTTGAGCATCACATTGGTCATTTCAGAGCGAGCAACACATTGTTCATTTGGGCACTAGGTGATTCGATAACATAGTTTCATGGGAAACATGTAGCTCTCTCTTTCATATTTCATTGCGATCCGACATAGGATTCTAAGAAAGGATGAAACAAAGGAAGTGGTACAAATTAGCTTGAGGCGAAGTTGAGATGATAGTAGGCGGACAAGAATCCGGGGAGGGTATGTTCCCCCATCCCTACCTCCAGTGGAAATCGGTCCACATTCACATATATAGGTTAGCATAACAAACTACTCCCTATTCGTAGACTACTCCCCATTCATAGACTACTCCCCATTCATAGATAGAAGTTCCCCAAAAGCAACACATTCCATACATCGATAAGAACTTCATTTCTAGATCTCTCTTTTCCAAACATGGCTTTAAGATGGTATTCGCTTTGATTCTGAGAAATATATTATGACCAAGAATGGTATGACCATTCTTGAGGTCAAGATCTGAAACTACATACGGAAAAGAGGGGAATAAACCTCACACTCTAACTGCTGGAAACACTTGGAACTGCATCAAGAAGCACCAACAGGTCCCAGGTTAGTTTGACCTTACCAACAATAGGAAGGAGGTTAATGCAATTTGGTTGCAAAGACAAAGGTGGAGGTAGAGCCAAGGTGACATAGATGATAGAAGCATCATCTTTTGTGCTAGAAGTAAAGGTAATTTTCCTGCTCCATGAATCACGTTGGGTAGGATAGCACATGGTGTTTGGAGTCTGTAGCTTTTTTTGAACTGGACCTCTACTCCCCTAAGAGAAACCTAAAGGGTAAGGTGCTCAGTCTATCAACAATGCTAAATGCGATGGTCAAGGCCACTTCAGGGAGCTAAACCACCAAAACCCAGAAGTTGATTTAACTGAAGAATGTTATGGACATGCCATACATCCACAAAACCTCACTTCCTTATCTCTCTTGTTTTGATATCTCTCTTGTTCCCTTTGTTGGTTTTCCTCTACAAGAAACACAGATATGATCCTCCCATTCTTGCTAGATACATAACTAGAATCCTCCCGTTCTTTTTAGCTTCCGTCTTCCAGCTACACAACTCGAATCCTCTCGTTCCCACTAGCTTTCATCTTCCATAGGTGCCTCTGATGCCACTGTAGACACTGCGGCAACTTGCATTCACAAGTGTCAACCTTAGCGACTATAAATCATTTTAGCTTGGACACCCACTCAACTGACTAAGTACAATACTCCGCTTGGCTTCCATACATTGATGCTCCACTTGCCTAGGTTACTTTGCATAACTATTGGTTCTCAGCTAGCCAGGGTTACTTTGAATACAACAACATTATTCAGATAACATTTAATGCTAGCATTAATTTAGCATTTTCAAAAAATAATTAAATCGATGAACATAGCCTATGGTTTTGGCCTCCCCACCTTGGAAAGAGGTGAAATAAGATGGTGAAATCCATTGAACCATAGCAAATAAATTGTAAAGACATGAAAAGTCTAAAAACTTTAGGTTAATGAGTTGATTCGTTATACACCAACTAATGCTTATCAGAAGATTCTTATTACTATAGTCCTATGCTTGACGAGAGGGACTAAAAAGACACTACACTAAATCTAAAAAATATATATGTATAGGATTTTTTATTTTTATTTTTTAATTAAGTCAATGATAGGAAAAAAGAACATTTGTTTGTGTAATAAAAATATAATTCTTATAAAAGAAAATTCTATAAATTTTTTAAAGAAGAATATCATTTCTTCAAATTACACAAATTTGTTCAATAAAATGTTATTATCTTATTAATTATTTATAATTTAATTGAAATATTATTGATTAAAATTTAGAGTAATGGTGAAGAGAAAGATAATGATAGTGATATTACAGTGTTTTTCTAGTACCATTAACATAGCAAAATTAATGATAGAAAAATAACACTTGAGAATTATGTATTTTGATATTCTTAGCGTAACTTACGACAATAGCATAAGTAATCTTCGCATCCCTCAATATTAAGAAACCATCTCAGCTAGCTCACAAATAAATTAAAAGGAAAAAAGAATGAAAAAATTAAAGTCATTATGGTATTTTTGTTATTTTTCCTAAATTGAATATGAAAGGTTTTCATATAACCAATAGAATTGAAACTAAGTTATTAACCATGGAACTAAGTCTCAAAATGATATATGGTTTGTGAACATTTCGCAAATTATAGTATAATAAATTATTTGAAACTAAGATATTAACCATGGGGCTGAGTTTCTAAATGTTATACGCTTTGTTTCAAATTATAACATAATAAATTATAAGTAAAACTTATGATAGGTTGTACTTAACAAATTTTAAAAGTTAGGTTAAAATGTTTAGAATTAGATGAATTTTGAAAATTTTATGATAGGTTGTACTTAATGGAGATGGAAGTGTTTGATGTGTGAATTTCGTTAAATTTTAATACAATTGAAATAATTTTTAAAATTTAAAATTTTATTTAGAGAGTAGATATGTTTAATAGAGTAAAAGGTAATGTTTATATTTTTCTGTTTATAAAAAATTTTAAAGAGTGATATGTTAATAGAGTAAAAAGTAAGTTTATATATATAATATAATATATATTGGAAAAATTTAACAATTTTTTTGTATAGTTGTGTACAAGATGTTAATGAATTTATTTGTATGACAACAAATTTTTAATTAGTAGTGATATCATTAAACCCAAATTTGTAGATTTTTATTTTTATTCATTTTTTTTTATTTTTTTTCTATTTAAATTAATAAAATGATAAGGAAACAGTATAAAACATAGGATAATGTTATTATTATCGAGATAATATTTTTTTTTTGCAAGTTCGACATTGGTGAAGCTACATCATAGTCATTTCCAAGAATAACACCTGAATAGGGTGAGAAATTGAATAGGTGACTTAATATCTAGGAGTGTCTTAACAATGTGCCGGAACACGGTCTATCCAAGACTCCATGGACTATGAAGATAATTTCAAATAGCATGATTTATAAACAAAATGTACAAAAAAAAAATATGCATAGCTCTCAAAGTAATAATTGTAATGATGAACTACATAATAATCCACTAAACATTAAGATAGGAACTCTCACATATGCTAAGTACATCCATGTATTTAAATAATGAGTCCATGTATATAATAAAGCCTATATTGCATATTTTATTTTATATATACAAATTCTCACTCATAGTGACGCAGGCAGGAGCCTGCAAATACCAGGTTCTTAAACATCGGTTGCATATCAACTTACATCACAGTTTTGTCCCCAAATCAAATCCTCAATGCTTAGCAACTCACACATTGTCATTATCTTGTGGAAACTATTTTCATTTTATGTTTTCACATAAGGACCCAACAATCATTACACAAGAAAACTTATCATCATTCAAATCATGTCAAACATTCAATGCTTCCATAAGCAATCTTAATACTTCTCATTCACATATGGCTTGATTCAAGAATGCGCCCTTACTTTTCCTGTTCAACCAGAATTCAAAATGTCAAATAACACAATACGGTCACTCTTCTTTAAACATATGCAAATCGATCCACATTCAGTTTTCTCAATAATATATGGTCTTCAGTTCTGAAATCAAATCTTTGACTTGGTAAAAATATACTTGTCCCCTTTAAAACTTTCCATCTTTGATTTATTAAACCCAACACATTTGTGTATTTATTTCCAGCTATGGTAAATTACAATATTTCCGTTTTGTTACATATCAAATGTCAACAACAACTGGGTTAAACAATTCAGAACGCACCTTAGATTCAACATCTCAGCATTCGATTCATTATATTAATTCAAAAAACCATTAGTGGTAATAAACCATACCTGGTCTATGCAGCGTTAAGCCAATTGCATCAACTATCATATTGACTGTAATTTTTTTTATGATTCCTTTTCCTAACTGCACCTTGGAACGCCTTTACAATCCAATCATGCCTTAGAATTCCACCAATTCTTCCATCTCAAATTGTATACCTTGTGCCTTTAATAAATCATGACCAAATCTAACTATATCACGGATTCTACAACCCGATTTAACCATAAAAACACTGTGACAAACTCATACTTCCGCAATCCAATTCACTCACAGATCGACTGAATATGAATGTATACCTTTAAGTTCTTTTGTTGTTGCATAGTACCTCCTCTATCTCTGCTAAGGACTGCAATCGTTCCATTCTGTAAAACGTTAATACATTATTAATATCAGCAAATACAACATTTGTTTAGATTTTTGAAAATGATTTCACCATTCCGGAAAGTGAAATTGCCAAACCCGTGGATCAATCTCCTCTTAATTGATATCCGAACCCATCCTTTTTCTAAGATGTTCGATTCATCTACGTCCTCTGTTCAAATGTTAACTCAGCCTCTACGCTATCCTATTTTGTTCAACTCTGTAAGTTGATCACATCTAAGCCTGTAGCATAGACTTCAATCATAATTTCAATATAAAAAATACCCAAATTGCTCCAATCGGTCTTCTTCATGCATCGATTGTTGGTTTTTACAATCAATCCAAATTAATGTCTACAATATCCAACATTCAATATCATTCAACCGACAGCGCCATGCACTCATAGCATGATTGGTAACTTCAGGGAACCCGCTATTCTATTTCTATTCTGGTGCTAGCTACAAACTACAGATTGATTTAAAATAGCCATTCAGAAATAAGATCACACAGTAACAATTGTTAGATAAATATCGATCTGTTCACTGCACACTTCTTTTAATCGAATCTCCAATAGTAGATATGTATTTAACCAGAATCCACATGCAACTTTCCTTTTTATTCTTCAAAAAATTGCCATATTACTTTTCACAATTCACATACATAATTTACTCCAAAATCTCACTTCTGAAATCGAATATAAAGTTCCTCAATCCATCAATCAAAATATATAATATGAAGCAATATTTCGTATAAACAAGATGAGGCTACTTACAAATTTGTCTTTGGCCTGATATCCAACGCTCATGGCCCTTTACAATTACTGAAGGCTTACAGCCTTGTTGCTGAAGCCTGCTCTTAATCTCACAAATTCTCACAGTCTCAATGTATTTTCCTCTAAAATTTCTTCCTATTTATACAATTTAAAAAATCATTAAATTAAATGCTCAATCCCTTCAATTCCTCAACAAACCCCTAAATCTCTCAACATCCCTAAAGGATAGCTCTTTATCCCTAAAATCCTTCCACTAACTAAATTCCCTCATATCATTTTAAAAGATATTTACAATAGATCCTCACATTTTCCTATTTTACTCAAATTAATTTAATAAAATATTAAAAATCATCACACCCACTTTTAACATATTTACAAATTAAAAAAGCGCCCTTGATGCATGCTCTTGCATTAGACTCCCCATGTAAGAAAATTCATGACCGCCTGGTTATAAGTTTGGATATCTCCTCCTGGATTGCAAATTTTATTTTGTAATCTTCCCATGCTTGTCGATTGTTTTACTACTGTTGCCATCTGCTGTTGTCTTCCAGGTTTCCATATTTTGTGTTGTAGGGATCCACTTGCTCTGCTCTTGCAATCTTTCACTGTCATTCTCTTGTTGTCGCTCCTTTTCTTTCTTTCAGCTGTCTTTCTCTAGGATGTTTTTGTCATTAACCTCCTTATCAACTCAATTTATCTGTCCAGTATGTCCTCTGTCTGCTGATTGTTTCCATCCCTGGATTGCTAAACTCTCATTCTTGCTTGTTCTTCACCTTTATTGCTGTTTTTCACCTTTTCTACTGCTGCTAATATAAATGTCACCTCACATGTTGCTCTAGTTGTCAATATGAATGTTGTGGCCTCCCAATCTTCCTTTCCCTTTGCAACATTCCTTTGCTTATCATCTGCAATTTCTTTTGTGACAACTGCTTTGTCATCCTTCATCAACAATTTATCCTGGACATTCATCCTCTTTTCTTCGAATCCTACAATCACACACAAATCATTAGTTTTAAAATCACAAGACCTTACGGTATTATTTGATGCTTCAGTCATCAAGTCTTCGGGCTGCTTCGAATCATTCATATGATTCAACTCCTCTAGATCTTCATCACTTTCAAAAAGTAATGGTCCACTCTTTGGGTAACATATCGAAACTTCAACATCCACCTTTTGTTGTAGCTCAACTGTTTCGAGCTTCTCTATCCTCTGTCTTGCATCAATAACCTGTTCAAGTTCCCTTAGTTCCTTTATCATTTGCATATTTACCTGGTGATTCCACTTCTCTTGTAGCCTCTGCCACTTCAGCTTCTTTCTTATGACATAACCATGCTTCTGGTCTTCCTCATTTCTTTGCAACATCTCCATTACCACCTCAAGCTGAACTGCTATCTTAGCCTTCTCCCTTTCATATTCCTTTTTGCTTAACTGTCTCTGTATGCCAATTTCCTTGGCATCCTTCTCCTTTTGTCTTCTGTTGTGGTTTATTTCAGAACATCTGTTACGACTGTCACTAGTCGTCATCCTTTCCATCTCTATGAGTTCCACACTCACTTTACTATGATTTGCACTAAAGCCTCTTTAGCAGCATTTCCTGTCCTGCCGCCACTTACCTCACCAAGCTCTCCTCACTCAGTCTTTTGGCAAGCAATTGGTTCTCTATCGCTGGAACCTGCTTTGAGCACTTCTCTTTACTCTTCCCGGCTTCAACTCATCTGCCTATTCTAAGAACACAACTGTCCTCCTTATCCAATCTCTATTGGATTTCCTCGAGGTTCTGCCACCTCTATGTTTTCACCTAGAAACTTTCACCAGCTTCCTTTATCTGCTAGCAATTTCCTTTTGGGAGTTGCAATAATATTTCAATGCAAAGACTACAATATTCTATTCTTCAAAAATATATCATCTTACCTCCATGATTTCATCTGATCTTGTCCTTCCATTTACATGCACTTCAGTCTCATCATTCCTACAATTCTGTCCAACAAATCTTTATGCTTCCTCTGTCTATCAGATTTTAGAATCTGATTCTCTCTTCCAATCTTCTGGCTTGATCTGGCAAACTTCATCTTTCAGCAACAATTCCTTCTTTGCTGCAGCCATCAATTCTTAATCTGTTTCTTGTTAGTAAAACTCAAATCAAAATTAATCAAACACAATACCTGCACGATCCAAGTGAATTTTCATTCCCCAACATCGTTGTGGATTCTTTTTCTCTCTACAATCTCTGTTTAATTCTGTTTTCCCTTCCTCTAAGAACTTAATTGTTCTTCTTCATTCTCCCAGCTGTACTCTGGTTGCTTGACTTTCAGATTAGAATCTGATCTCCTTTACCTGCATTCTGTTCACTTGCAATTATATATGCTGCATATCATATTTAAAATATGATCTTCATTATTTATCACACATTCACAAATACATTTCAGTTCAACAAACCTTCTTGTCCACATTCAGAAAATAAACATTTTTTTAATTCAACAGAGCCAAGCTCAGATACCAAAATTGACGTAGGTAGGAGCCTGCAAATACCAGGATATTAAACATCTGTTGCATATCAACTTACATCACAGTTTTGTCCCCAAATCAAATCCTCAATACTTAGCAACTCACACGTTGTCATTATCTTGTGGAAACTATTTTCATTTTATGTTTTCACATAAAGACCCAACAATCATTACACAAGAAAACTTATCATCATTAAAATCATGTCAAACATTCAATGCTTCCATAAGTAATCTTAATACTTCTCATTCAGATATGGCTTGATTCAAGAATGTGCCCTTACTTTTCCTGTTCGACCAGAATTCAAAATTCCAAATAACACAATACGGTCACTCTTCTTTCAACATATGCAAATTGATCCACATTCAGTTTTCTCAATAATATATGGTCTTCAGTTTTGAAATCAAATCTTTGACTTGGTAAAAATATACCTATCTCCTTTAAAAATTTCCATCTTTCATTTATTAAACCCAACACATTTGTGTATTTATTTCCAGCTATGGTAAATTACAATATTCTGGTTCTGTTACATATCAAATGTCAACAACAACTGGGCTATACAATTCAGAACGCACCTTAGATTCCAGATCTCAACATTCTATTCATTATATTAATTCGAAAAACCATTAGTGGTAATAAACCATACCTGGGCTATGCAGCGTTAAGCCAATTGCATCAACTATCATATTGACTGTAATTTTTTTTATGATTCCTTTTCCTAACTGCGCCTTGGAATGCCTTTACAGTCCAATCATGCCTTAGAATTCCGCCAATTCTTCCATCTCGAATTGTATACCTTGTGCCTTTAATAAATCATGACCAGATCTGACTATATCACGGATTCTACAACCCGATTTAACCATTAAAACATTGTGGCAAACTCATACTTCCGCAATCCAATTCACTCACATATCGACTGAATAAATCAAATCATATCATACAATCTTCATGAATAAATAGTAACAAATCATACAATCTTCATGAATAAATAGTAAGGAAGCATCATTGCCAAAGGTTAGTAAATAATTTTTTATTTATTTAAAAAGTTAGATTGATATACCCAAAAGTTTCATTTATATCTACTCTACAAACCATTGATAAATACCATATAATAAAAATAATATTAACAAAAATATTACAATAAAAGTAATATTATTATAATTAAATATAGAATAATTATTTTTAGATTGTCATTTAACAAATCATTAATTATAGATTGTTATAATTAATAAATAATAACTAAAATTGTTATAATCATTTTAAAAAAATCATTATTATTACTAATAAATATTAGTATTAAGATTATTGCCATATTAATATAATTATATTCATTATTTACTAAAAAATAATTAAAATAAAAAAAATAAATTTAAATTAAATAACATTGAATAAATAAATAATATTAAATAGTTTAATTAATTGTTACTTAAAAAAAAATTAAAATTAATATTATTATAACCCTTAGGCTGAATTATTATTATTATTGTCCAATTTTAAGGTAACGACTAAGCTAGATACCACATTGGTGTATGAGACCCCTTTGCTTGTGGGACAAGGGACCCAACCCAACACAATGATTTGACTCCTAAGGCTACAAAGGTATACATACTCTATGCCCTCTAGTTTTAAACATGTGACCTCTTAGGAAGAGACACATGATATTAACCATTAGGCCCATTCACACTGTATTATAAACGCTTGGGATTAATATTATAAACTCTTCTCATTAATATTATTATAAACCTTGGGATTAATTTTATAAACATAAGTGATGATTATTATAAACCATGGATTAATCTTATTATAAACACTTGGCATTAATACTATAAACATAAGTGATATTTAATATTGTAAACCCAAGGCCTTAATAAACCCTTTATATTATATATCCTAGGAATATGAACCATTACATTAATAAAGCCAAAGGATTGATAATATAAACCCAAGGGAACAATATTAAACCCAAGAGATAAATATTATAAACCCTAATATAAACATGGTTGACCATGGTTTATTTTCATATTGACATAATCTTTGTCACAATATGATGTTGGATTATGGTTGACAATGATTGATCTCCATATTTAGACAATCTTTGTCACATTGTGACGTTCTACCATGGTTGACCATGGATGATCATGGTTGTGACATGGTGAAATTAAGCCTAATGGTTAAGAGCATGTTTTTCCCCGTGAGAGGTCACATGTTCAAAATGAGAGGGGAGTAGAGTATGTATACCTTCATAGACTTAGTAGTCAAATCACTACGTGGAGGTGGGCCCCTTGTCCCATAAACAAGGGGGTCTCATACACCAATGTGGTGTATGACTTGGCGGTGACCTTAAAATTGGAGAGTAATAATAACCAAGAAACAATCATTGTCATAATGTGACCATGGTTACTGACTATGGTTGACCATGATTGACCATAGTTGAGAATGATTGATTTTCATATTGAGACAACCTTTGTAACAATTCGATGTTGGAACATGGTTGACCAAGGTTGATTTTCATATTGAGACAATCCTTGTCACAATGCGACATTAGTTGATTTTCATATTGAGAAAATATTTGTCACAATGTGATGTTGGACCATGGTTGACAATGATTATAAACCCAATGGATTTATATCAAACCCAAAGATTAATATTACAAATCCTATGAATAATATTGTACCTTAAGAATATGAACCCTTAGACTAATAAACCCAAGGGATAAATAGTAAAACTAAAGAGATTATAAACCAAAGGAATAAATATTATAAGCCCAAGGTATAAAAACCCTAATATGAATATTATAAACACTAAAATAAACATGGTTGACCATGTTTACCATCATTGATTTTTATATTGAGACAATCTTTATCACAATGCGACATTGGACCATGGTTGATTTTTATATTGAGACAATTTTTGGCACAATGTGACATTGGACCATCGTTGACCATGGTTGACCATGATTGTAAACCCAAGGGATTTATTTTAAACCTTAGGATTAATATTATAAACCCTACCAATAATATTATGCCCTAGGAATATGAACCATTAGATTAATAAACCAAAGGGATTGATATTATAAATACAAGGGCTTAATTATACAAACCAAAGCTGTTATAAACCCAAGGGAATAATATTAAACCCAAAGGATTAATATTATAAACATAAGGTATACAAACCCTAAGATAAATTTTACAAACCCTAAAATAAACATGGTTGACCTTGGTTGACCATGGTTCATTTTCATATTGAGACATTCTTTAACAGAAAATGATATTGGACCATGGTTGATCATGGTTGAGCATGATTGATTGTCATATCTGGGCAATCGTTGTCATAGTGTGACGTTGAACCATTGTGGATTTTCATATTGAGAAAGTCTTTGTCACAATGTGACGTTGTAACATGTTTGACCATAGTAGAGCATGATTATAAATCTAAGGGATTTATATTAAACCCATGGATATATATTGTAAACCCTATGAATAATATTACATCCCAAGAAAATGAACCATTATATTAATAAACCAAATAGATTAATATTATAAACCGTAGGGAATAATAAACCAAAGGTATTAATAGTAAAAACCCAAGGGATTAATATTATAAACCCTAGGTATATAAACCCTATGATAAACATTATAAACCCTAAAATAAAACTGGTTGACCATGCTTTACCATGGTTGATTTTCATATTGAGAAAAATATTTGTGACAATATGATATTGGTCCATGGTTATGCATGACCGACAATGATTATAAACCCAAAGGAGTAAAGCCTAGGATTAATATTATAAACCTAATGAATAATATTATACCGTGGGAATATGAATCCTTAGGTTTATAAACCCATGTGTTTGATATTATAAACCCAAGGTATTAATTCTAAAACTCTAAGGTATTATAAACCCAAGGAAATAATATTAAGCCCAAGGGATTAATATTACAAACCCAAGGGATTATTACTATAAACCTAAGGTATATAAACCCTAAGACAAATATTATAAATCCAAGATATATAAATCCTAAGATAAATATTATAAAGCCTAAAATAAACATGCTTCAATATGGAGGTATATAAAACCTAAGATAAATATTGTAAATCCAAGATATATAAATCCTAAGATAAATATTATAAAGCTTAAAATAAACATGATTCACTATGGTTGACTAGGATTCATTTTTGTATTCACATAGTCTTTGTCACAATGCAACGTTGGACTATGATTGACCATGATTTATTTTCATATTAAGACAACTTTTATAATAATGTGACATTGGACAATGGTTGACCATGGTCAATTTTCATATTGAGACAATATTTGTCATATTGTGACCATGGTTGGCCATGATTGACCATTGTTGATTTACATATTAAGACAATATTTGTCACAAAGTGATGTTGGAACATGGTTGACATTGGCAGAGTTCCATCTTGAGACAATCCTTGTCGCAATGCGACATTGGAACATGGTGGACCATCATTGATTTTAATGTCAAGGCATTTTTGTCAAAATGCAACATTGGACTACGGCTGACCATGTTTGATTTCCATATTGAGACAATCGTTGTCACAAATGTTACATTTGACAATGGTTGACTATGATTGAACATGGTTTACCATGGTTGTTTTTCATACTGAGACAACCTTTTTCACAATGTAATGTTGGACCATGGTTGGACATGAATGACCATGGTTGAGCATGGTTGTTTTTCATATGAAGACAATATTTGTGAGAGTGTGACATCGGACCATGGTTTTCCATGACTATAAACCCAAGAGATTTATATTAAAACCTAGGATTAATATTGAAAACCCTATGAATAATATTATACCCTAGGAATATGAACCCTTAGATTAATAAACCCAAGAAACTAATAAACGCAAGAGGTTAATACAAAAAATGCAAAAAATTATAAACACAAGGGAATAATATTAAAGCCAATGGTTTAATAGTATAAACCTAAGATATATAAACCTAAGATAGATATTATAAAGCCTAAAATAAACATGGTTGACCATCGTTGACCATCATTGAATTTCATATTGACATAATCTTTGTCACAATACATTGTTGGACCCTTGTTGACGATGATTGATTATAAACACCTGTGATATTTTTATTTATTCCTAGAATATAAACCCCCATTCAATAATGAGATACTGATGTAGTATAATAATACCCAAAAGCTAAAATGATTTGCAACCATGAATTAATAATGTCAATACAAATTTGAAAATAGAGTTGTTACATTTCAAACTCATTAGTAGACATGGGCCAACTAACGATCATTGTCAATATTAACATCATAACATACTTTCCTTTATATTTTATACTTGAAAATGGTTATGGAAACAAAATAGTTCATAAAGCCAATGGTTTAATAATATAAACACAAGGTATATAAACCCTAAGATAAATATTATAAACTCTAGAAGAAACTTGGTTGACCATCGTCGACCATGATTGACCATTGTTGATTTTCATTTTCAGACAATCTTTGTCACAATACTAAAAGACCAAGAGATTATAAACCCAATGGAATAATAAAAGCATAGATCCATCTAAAGCAAAGATCTAACATGAGCTAAGAGGGATAAAATTTCTTTCCTTACACACTTATTTTAGAGTGCAAAAAAATAATGTGCAATTTTTTACTGTTTAAATTGCATTTTTGAATGTTATAGAGATCACATAACATGTGTTTTGAGCCATTTTATATTAATTCACATTAAAATATTTTATTCATAACTCGCATTGGATATTTTATTCTAAATGACATTAAAATATTTCGTTTTAACATCTCTCTCTCTCTCTCTATAGAATTTCTCACTTTATATCACCTAATAATGCAATATACTAAAGCAAAATACTTGATCTACTTCTACAAACAAACTTGCAGAAGCTTAATAAGAAAGATCAAATAGAACACAAATAATAGAGAATGAGAAATCAATCATAGATGAACATAGAGGAATACTCTAGGGAAAGCCTCAACTAAAAACCCTACTATCTGTATTATCATACAAGTGGAAATATCTGCAGATTACATAAAGTTTTAGCTCACAAGCTATCCAGCTCTCAGTATAGTCCCTCAATGTTGCTCATGGATAGAATAGACAACACATATTCCTTCCTTCAGTCCTCCAGGCCTCCTATTTCCTTGCGCAGTTTCTCTTGGGTCCTCAAGCTACCACTTGTGTGTAATAATCCCTCACACAATACTCCGACATCTGAAATAACTGCACAAACCTAAAGGAGATAATTCCTTCTACCAGGATGAGTTTCCTTTATAGGAAAATTCCTTCAACTGATAGTACAATGTCCCTGCCTTTAATCTCAATTCGGTCTTTCTTTGAAGTAACATGCATGATTTATTTACGAGAAAATATTCATTTATCTGGAGAACACTAGTTACATGCATGCATGCATTAACTTATTGAACTCACAATTAGTTCCTCAACTGTTTGGCAATAATTTAACTGGACTTAACTTAGTTAACTGAGCTAACTAATTACAGCTCAAATACAACTCATCCTTATCTCCTTAATTAGGGGATAACTTCCTCAATCAAAGGGATAATTGTTGCATGTCTTCACAAAGACTTCATGTTTGATTTTCTCCAGCTAATTAACTAAAGATGAATTAATTAATTATTTTCAAACAATTGCTGAGACCAAGTTCGAATTTTAATTCTCAATTTTAATTCAGGGACTAATTAAAATTGGAATGTATCCTGAAATGCTATTTATAGAAATGCTCTTTTTAACATTTCTATTTTTTGCTATTTCCAATAGAGTTGGAGTGTATCATGAAATGCTATTTATAGCAATGCTATTAAACTATTTATAGCAATGCTATTAAACTATTTTCTTGTTGCCATTTCGAACACTCCCTCTCAAAAAGAAAGGAATTCACCTTGAACCTGATCCTGAACCTTTGGAATGTTTTGCATGCAATAGTTCTCTCAAGTGTTGTTGCTCCAGCAAATCTAGGAACACAACAAATATCCAACCTAAATCAGAATGATGCCTTTGACATCAAAGTCTCTGACCGTTATTGCCTCTGTCGACTAAAAACTCTGCACCTCTGTGCTCTTCAGTATCTGACTACTTTAGCCTCTGTCACTTTGATCTCTTACTGCATCAATCACACTGATTCCTGCTGTTGCATTTACGCTGCTGCTGGTCTTATCTCCTAGCATTGCATCCACACTGCACCTCCTCTCATCATGTTGCATCGTGCTTCTCACTGTTCCACTGCAACTTAGTTACTGAGAAGTAAGTAACTGATCTCCCAATTGACCTCCATGTTAGGCTAGAAACACCCTCTAATGTTAAAACTCCCTCTGCCACTGACAAGTGCTCCCTCTCTGACCTCTGCACTACTACAACAACTCCCTGCATCTAGCACCGTTTCACACCTCTCTATGCCATTCTGCACTGGTGCAACTCTCCTGTGCCTCTCGCATTATTGTAGCCTACTAGCTTTGCATTGTCTTGGGACTCCTGCACTGTAGCTCTCTCTGCCACTGCATCCACATCCATCTCTACCCAGTTAGCGAGTCTTGCTACTCCTCATCGAGGCTCTCGTAGTAAGGTGTAATAAAAAAGGTTGGGTACCTCAATGATCCTACCCCTATTCCAGCCTTCTTAGGACTGTCACTCCACATCACCCCACCTCCTACTTGGAGGTATGCATGCATGTGATCCCTCTTCCCACTTGGCTCGAAATTTATCCCTACTAGAGGTCTCTCCATGAGTGAATGCCTCCACTCGGTCTCCTCTCGTCTTTTCTAGTTGTGGCTACTCCACAACCTCCTGAAGTTACTTTACCAATCGTGGCTCCTCCACAATTGTTTGAGACTTCTTCTGGCGCTGCATGTTGAGAGGTAATGTACTCTCCCTCTCAACCACCAAGTCTCCATAAGTTGCCCTTCTCCTCAAGGCTTTGCATGCATCTTGAACTTCAAGAGCATACAGGTTCTTGACTCATGAACCGATCTGTTTCATCTTTACCACCATCACGAAATTTTCGGGAAAAAGTAATTTAAAAAAACTAATTTAAAAAAAAACTTCAATTGCATTGTAAGAACAACAACGTAAATAAAGTAATTTACATGATATTTCTGCACTGTGATGATATGTTGAGCATTTCATAAGTGGAGTTTAAACAAACACAAAAATGGAGTAAAAAAGGAAAAATTGGGCTACCATCCTCAAAACACACTCCTTTGTCGTATCGCACCTAAAAACACCTTTAATTGTTTTTTCACAATTTCAAAATTTATTTCTTAGTATCAAATATATTATATCTTTTGTTATTTATAAAATATTTACATAGATTTAGACAATCAAATCAAATGAAACCATATGTAGTTCTTTAATAGAATTATAATATATCAATCTGATGTCTGGGATTTAAAAGAAATGATATATCCATTAATTAGATTTAATTTGTATTATAATTTGAATTTTAAATAACAATTTTTAATGATTTTGTGATGGTAAACTTTGATAATCTTCCATTTAATCTAGAGGAACATGTGAATTGATGCAACAACTTTTACTTTTGTCACAGAAGATCTATCTCTTTGCAAACAAGATGTAGAATTACTTTCACATTTCACACAAAAATCCATGTGTTGGTCTGCAACCGAAAATTTGAACCTTCATATTATTAAGTAAGCTTGTGATAAATTATGTGGCCATTTGCCAAATAATTCCCTTCTGTTCAACGGAGCTATTTGAATTTTCCATAAAAATGAGGGTCTAAATGAGAGAGGAAATAAAATATGATGTAACCGTGGGAGGGCTAAAGTATTCACCGATTCGTGATGATAAATTATATGGTTCCATTGGTCTCAGTGTGCTTCTTCATAAAATTTAATTTGTTATAGGAAAATTGGATATCATAGAAGAATTAATATTGTTATTATTATTATCGTCACAGAAATCTTCGACTAAGCGGAAAGGAGGAAAGAGATCA